>JBBPBX010018922.1:19603-42909 GCA_038048925.1 Garcialebias charrua
TTCTCCTGCTTCTCTACCCTCCTCCGCCTTTTCTTCCTCCTTTTCGAGGATTGGCTCAGAATTTGTCTCACAGCCCAGAGGAAGTCATTTCATGCTTGCAGATTTCAACTGAAACTCCTTGAGAGTTCCAGTTTTTGTTTTCTTGATGGAGACGGTTCCAACCGCTCTGAGAAACCAGCAAACACATTCGTCATTTTAGCAGGTGAGACCATCCAACAGCTGAAAGTTTAGCTTCTTTTAGCAGGTGAGACCATCTAACAGCTGAAAGTTTAGCTTCTTTTACCAGGTGAGACCATCTAACAGCTGAAAGTTTAGCTTCTTTTAGCAGGTGAGACCATCTAACAGCTGAAAGTTTAGCTTCTTTTAGCAGGTGAGACCATCTAACAGCTGAAAGTTTAGCTTCTTTTAGCAGGTGAGACCATCCAACAGCTGAAAGTTTAGCTTCTTTTAGCAGGTGAGACCATCCAACAGCTGAAAGTTTAGCTTCTTTTAGCAGGTGAGACCATCCAACAGCTGAAAGTTTAGCTTCTTTTAGCAGGTGAGACCATCTAACAGCTGAAAGTTTAGCTTCTTTTAGCAGGTGAGACCATCTAACAGCTGAAAGTTTAGCTTCTTTTAGCAGGTGAGACCATCTAACAGCTGAAAGTTTAGCTTCTTTTAGCAGGTGAGACCATCTAACAGCTGAAAGTTTAGCTTCTTTTAGCAGGTGAGACCATCTAACAGCTGAAAGTTTAGCTTCTTTTAGCAGGTGAGACCATCTAACAGCTGAAAGTTTAGCTTCTTTTAGCAGGTGAGACCATCCAACAGCTGAAAGTTTAGCTTCTTTTAGCAGGTGAGACCATCTAACAGCTGAAAGTTTAGCTTCTTTTAGCAGGTGAGACCATCTAACAGCTGAAAGTTTAGCTTCTTTTAGCAGGTGAGACCATCCAACAGCTGAAAGTTTAGCTTCTTTTAGCAGGTGAGACCATCCAACAGCTGAAAGTTTAGCTTCTTTTAGCAGGTGAGACCATCTAACAGCTGAAAGTTTAGCTTCTTTTAGCAGGTGAGACCATCCAACAGCTGAAAGTTTAGCTTCTTTTAGCAGGTGAGACCATCCAACAGCTGAAAGTTTAGCTTCTTTTAGCAGGTGAGACCATCCAACAGCTGAAAGTTTAGCTTCTTTTAGCAGGTGAGACCATCTAACAGCTGAAAGTTTAGCTTCTTTTAGCAGGTGAGACCATCCAACAGCTGAAAGTTTAGCTTCTTTTAGCAGGTGAGACCATCTAACAGCTGAAAGTTTAGCTTCTTTTAGCAGGTGAGACCATCTAACAGCTGAAAGTTTAGCTTCTTTTAGCAGGTGAGACCATCTAACAGCTGAAAGTTTAGCTTCTTTTAGCAGGTGAGACCATCCAACAGCTGAAAGTTTAGCTTCTTTTAGCAGGTGAGACCATCTAACAGCTGAAAGTTTAGCTTCTTTTAGCAGGTGAGACCATCTAACAGCTGAAAGTTTAGCTTCTTTTAGCAGGTGAGACCATCTAACAGCTGAAAGTTTAGCTTCTTTTAGCAGGTGAGACCATCCAACAGCTGAAAGTTTAGCTTCTTTTAGCAGGTGAGACCATCCAACAGCTGAAAGTTTAGCTTCTTTTAGCAGGTGAGACCATCTAACAGCTGAAAGTTTAGCTTCTTTTAGCAGGTGAGACCATCCAACAGCTGAAAGTTTAGCTTCTTTTAGCAGGTGAGACCATCCAACAGCTGAAAGTTTAGCTTCTTTTAGCAGGTGAGACCATCCAACAGCTGAAAGTTTAGCTTCTTTTAGCAGGTGAGACCATCTAACAGCTGAAAGTTTAGCTTCTTTTAGCAGGTGAGACCATCCAACAGCTGAAAGTTTAGCTTCTTTTAGCAGGTGAGACCATCTAACAGCTGAAAGTTTAGCTTCTTTTAGCAGGTGAGACCATCTAACAGCTGAAAGTTTAGCTTCTTTTAGCAGGTGAGACCATCTAACAGCTGAAAGTTTAGCTTCTTTTAGCAGGTGAGACCATCTAACAGCTGAAAGTTTAGCTTCTTTTAGTAGGTGAGACCATCCAACAGCTGAAAGTTTAGCTTCTTTTAGCAGGTGAGACCATCCAACAGCTGAAAGTTTAGCTTCTTTTCCAAACCTTTAGGGGAAGTGTTGATGCAAACTTTCAAACTGCTGTCACAATCACAGCCTATCAAAAACAGCCACGTCTGCTTTCAGCATCTTTTCAGGTTAGCGTGAACTGATCACATTTTTGTTTGTTTTTTTATTATAAATGATATCATGACCTTTATTTTTCTGGGTGAAGGATTTTTGCTCTTTTCTTTTGCTGGATATATGAGTTGTCTTTAAAGTTATTTTTTATTATTATTTTCCATTAAGTTTCTTCTTTTGTTGCTGTGCACTGCTATAAATGTAAAGAAGTGCACATGGTGACAGAAATGACGTTTGTTTTTCTTTAACAAATGAATTAATGGTTGATTGATAAAGGGCTGAATCAAAAGCCCTGAGCTTGACATGGAGTGTGTGACGGTACGTTTAGTTTTAACAGGGAGTTACTGTTAGTGCATGGGTCTGTTGCCTCTTTACAAGTCAATCTTAAGAAGGATCAATGGATTTGAACTGTCACAGCTTGATGTGAAGCTGAGACCTTACGTGTCGTGTTCTCATGGATCCAAACGCTTGGAGGCAGGCGCAGGTTCAGGATCCATTTGCAACATGAAACATGGAAAATCAAACGTATCCTAATAAAGTTGAAATGTTGTTGAGACCATATTTAAGTTCTCCAGTTGTTGGCTCCCAGAGGTTGACTGGAGGCACTTCTATTTTGATAAATGTGTACATTTTCTTAATTTTCTTTTTTTTCCCACAAACGTCTATCCAGTGCCAAGTGCAGTTAATGTTAACTGGATCTCATGATTCCATGTCTTTTCTTTTTTTGTCACTGTTTTTATTTTCCTGTGTCGTTCATAGCATAACTGCCTAACGCTGATTTAAATAAAGAAAAGTGATTTATAAGGATGGGTGTGGGGCAAATCTTGTTTTTGCTGAGCACAACCGATGTGCATTTACGGTACTTGTTTTTATTCCTTTAAAAAACAACTTTGCAAAGTTTAGTTTAGAAGTTTGTTACACAGGAATGAAAACACACAACAGACATCAACAGAGGAGAACTAGGTCTGTGCAACCAGGACGAGGAAATGGAGCGGTGGCAGAGGACTAGCACCAGCAGAGGTACAGGTGCTCTTTCCATGCCTGAAATAAAAGATCTCAACCAGACTCAAGAATCACATTTTAAAATAGAAACTGTATCAAATGAAAACTTCAGTTTTAGCAAATCATTTAAAGACCGTGTAAAGTGAATTTCAACATTTTCTTCAATAAACATTATACATGTCGTAATTGTAATCTTGTAAATGAATAAAAAGTCTCAAAATTGTAGCTCAATTAATTTTGGAGTTATAGATCAAACTGTGTATAAACACATTTCTCTTTCAGGATTTTTTAGGCGTGGTTTAAATGTGACCGCGTTTCGTCACGCGGTCACAAGCCCCACCCCCTGCAGCTCCAGCCGTATAAATGCGTTCTTCGGTGGAGCCGTTCACTCGCTACCGACCGTCTCTCTCCAGTACTGGCGTGCTGCTGGAGCGACCACATGCCACCTGCACCTCCGCCCCCCCCCCCGCGCGCGCGTGTGGCGATCAGACCCCGCATGCATGTGACCGGGTCGCGCGCGCGCGTGTGTGTGAGAGGCGATCAGACCCCGCATGCGATGTGACCGGGTCGCGCGCGCGCGTGTGTGTGTGTGAGAGGCGATCAGACCCGCATGCGATGTGACCGGGTCGCGCGCGCGCGTGTGTGTGTGTGTGAGAGGCGATCAGACCCCGCATGCGATGTGACCGGGTCGCGCGCGCGCGTGTGTGTGTGTGTGTGTGTGTGTGTGTGTGAGAGGCGATCAGACCCCGCATGCGATGTGACCGGGTCGCGCGCGTGTGTGTGTGAGAGGCGATCAGACCCCGCATGCGATGTGACCGGGTCGGACCGCGAGTCCGCTCATCTTCTAAAATAGCGCTGATTATAACAGCGGAGTTATGTGTCCTCAACTTTAAAAACATAACCAGAGTTGTTAGTGCACTAAAAACAGCGTAACTCTTGGAAAAAGGAGCTGATGGAAGCCAGAACTCAGATAAAAACGGAGCAGGTGGATCTCTGCTTCCCCCGTATGCCTCCCCACACAGCTCAGCTCTGAAGGGGGCTGGACACGGCGCAGTACTGCGCTGAAACCACGCCCACGCACTGACACGCCCCTAGCGTTCCAGGGCAAGTCAAAATCATGTTTTTTCATGATTTTTGACACTTAATTTTATAAGGAAAACAATGTTTTTAATCAGTCAGATTTATATGGGTGATTAATAACACATATTTATGCCATGTGACAAACTAAAAACACAAATTTAATTTCACTTTACACGGTCTTTAAGGGAATGAGGTCAGTTTGTCTATAGCAGCATAACGAGTCAACCCTAAGTATAGAATATCCAGAGGACCAGAATGAACTTTTTTAGACTTAATGATTTATGAAAAAGGAAAGTCTTGAACCAGTCTTCAAACTGGACAATGTGTCAGCCTCATGGACACAAACTGGAAGTTGGTTCCACAAGAGAGGAGCCTGACAACTGAAAGATCTTCCTCCATTCTGCTGCTGGAAACTAGGAACCACGAGTCAGATTTATTGATACAGCACACTTAAAACAAACTGTTACCAAAGTGCTTCACAAAAAGATCACAGCATCAAATAAGTTACAATATATTAACAGCACATGGAATAAAAATATAAAATAAAACCTAATTAGAAATAATGAAATACTAAATCAGATCACCTTGTGTCAAAAGTCAAGGAATAATGACAAAAAAGCATAAACTCAGTCAGAAAATACTAAATCAAATCAGATGACTGTGTTGAATAAAACAAAAAGCATAAACGGAATCAATGAAAGTAAATCTGATCACCCTGTGTTAAATGTCAAAGTGTGTTTTCAGGAGAGTTTTGAAAGCAGAGACTGATGTGGCCTGTCAAATGATGATGGGCAGATTGTTCCAGAGCTTAGGGCTCACGACTGAAACGAGTAAACCTGCAGTCTGAGAGTGAAGTGCTCTGTTAGTAAAATATGGAACAATAAGATCTGTAATATAAGATGGAGCTAGGTTGTTGAGAGCTTTGTAGGTTAGAAGTAAGATTTTGAATTCAGTTCTGGATTTGACAGGGAGCCACTGGACTGGAGAGAAACTAGAACTGGAGAGATGTGATCTCTCCCAGTAACTCCAGTTAAGACTCTGGCAGCAGCATGTTGGATCAACTGAAGACTTTTTAAAGAAGTATTTGGACACACCCAGATAACAAACCATTGCAATAGTCTAGTCTAGATGTGACAAATGCATGAACCAGATTTTCGGCATCGTTTTCAGAGGAGATGTTTATAATTTTAGTGATATTACGCAGGTGGAAGAAGGCGGTTTTACTAATGTTTTAATGTGGGGGATAAAAGACATGTCCTGATCAAAAATAACCAAGATTTTTAACATTAGGACTGGAGGCCAGATTAATGCCATCTAAGGAGGAGAAAGACTGAAAAATTAATTCCTAAGATGCTCAGGTCCAAAAACTAAAACCTCAGTCTTGTCTGTTCAAAAGCAGAAAATTTAGGGTCATCCAGGTTCTTATGTCTTTAAGACATGCTTGTAGTCTACGTAGCTGATTTGATTCATAGGGTTTTATGGACAAATATAATTGTGTGTCATCAGCATAACAATGAAAATGTATCCCATGCTGTTTAATAACTTTACCTAATGTAAGCGTATATAAAGGATTGGTCCAAGCACTGAACACTGAGGAACTCCATGAAAAACTTTGGTGTATGAATTATAATGTCTTGTCTGTCATCTGTGTATGTTTCCCATACACAGACGAAATTCGTCTCTGCATTTAACCCAACCACCACCAGGTGGTGCAGTGAGCAGCCAGGAAGCGCCCGGGGAGCTGGAGAATGTGCACTCGTAGACACCCCAAGGTGTGTAGTGGCCGGGGCGCGAACCCGCGTCCTTTGGGTCCCAAGTCAAAAGCCCTGCCACTACACCATCTTGGCTCAAGATTCATTATTTACATTTACAAATTGGAATGTGGAATCTATCAAATAAATATGTGTATAATTTAAACCAATTTAGAACCGTTCCTGTAATCCCAATATCATATTCAAGCCTCTGTAGTAAAATACTGTGATCAACTGTATCAAATGCAGCACTGAGGTCTAACAGGACCATAGACACCTGTCCATTGTCTGAGGCCATGAGAATATCATTAGTAACTTTCACCAGTGCAGATTCAGTGCTGTGGTGAGCTCTAAACCATGACTGAAACTCTTCAGATTATTTCTTTGCAGATGTTCATGTAACTGACCAGCAACTATTTTCTCTGGAATTTCTTACATGAAACTTAGATTAGATATACCGGTAGGTTTATAATTGGCTAGGATTCCTAAGTCACGGTAATGTTTCTTAATTAATGGCCTAATTACAGCAATCTTAAAGCGCTGTGGTACATAATCATTCATTAAAGACAAATTAAGTAGATCCAACATGTGGACATTAATTAGGGGAAATGGAGTCAAAGACGCAAATTCAACAACGGCAAGACTCACAGCTGCATCGAATCACTCATCAACTGTCCACCTGGATATAAGGCGTCCCCTTTCCTCAGCTCTTTCTGTTTGCCCGTTGCAAGTCTGGTAGCCTCCCTCCTCCTCCCCTTCTCCACCCGGGGTTTCTGGTTCTACGGTTCTCCCCTGTTCTTCGTCCCGCCTGCGCCTCCTGTTGTCCTGCTCGCCTTCGTCTTGGTCCTGCTGTGTGCGCTCCTGCTTCCTGTTCCCTGCAACCCGGCCGGTCGAAGCAGATGGCCGCTTGTCCTGAGCCTGGTTCTGCTGGAGGTTTCTTCCTCACGAGGGAGTTTTTCCTTCCCACTGTCACTTCGTGCTTGCTCAGGATGGGAGTTCTGCGCTGGTGTTTGTCTCAGAGTTGACCGGAGCCGACGGCCGCTGGCTGGCCATCATTCACGTACCGGTGGGGTGGATTGGTCGTCTGCGATCCCGTCTCCACCACCGGGTTCGGGTCCCGGGGGGGAAGATATCCATAATCTATCTCCCTGTGCCGGACATTCAAGCTCTCAGCAGTCCGGCATGCATGCCCTCCGCCGGGGCCCGAGCGCCAAAGAAACCCTAATCAATAAAACCTTTTAATTGTATTTCTCTCGTTTTGTGAGTCTCTCTAGGCTGAAATACCTCTTTAAAAAGTCTTGTTGGGATGGGATCTAGCAGACATGTGCGTGGATGGTTTGGATGAAGATATTATTTTTGATTATTCAGAGAGCTCAACAGGACAAAAACAGTCCAAACATAAATTCCGGAGGACCGCCGCCTGGAGCTAGGCTGGGCAGAGTGCCGTGGGTGAGCCGGAGGACCGCCGCCTGGAGCTTCGAGCTGGGCCAAGTGCCGTGAGCGAGCTGGAGGACCGCCGCCTAGGGCTTCGAGCTGGGCCAAGCGCCGTGAGCGAGCTGGAGTACCGCCGCCTGGAGCTTCGAGGCTCAATGAGATTTACCTGACTAAATAAAGGTTGAATGAATGAATGAATATGTATATATATATATATATATACAGTATACAGTATATAAATAAAAAAATTAAGGTTCATTGATAAACTTCATCAACTCGTTTAAAAGTTCTTTTCTTTTAATTGAGGATTTTTGGGATTGAAATTGCCCCAAGGCCACACCCTGCCACAGATCTTTGGAGGACACCCCGCGTGGAGATGGTCTTCATCTGGTCTCCATGGGTCAGTCCTCAGTGCTGGTTGATCACCTTCGGTCTCACGCAGGTGCAACCCACTGAGATGAGTTTGGACTCCAGGCGGTAGTGGTAGCTGTGCCTGGCCCTGGCGTCTTGACTCGCCTCAGAACCAGCACCTGATGCAGAATGGGACGGGACTCCAGGCCCCCGTCCTCCAGTCCTTGGTGGTCCAGGCAGGTTTTGAGCAAACAGTGAGCCTGCGACAGCGCATGAGGGAACATGTTGTCATCCCTGGAGATGCTGAGGACAGAGAGGAGACAAAAACTGTTAACAGGACTCTGAGCTTCATGAAGGACAACACACTGAGGAGCTGAAGCCTCACTTGTAGGTCCACGGTGAGATGGAGTCGCTGGCCAAAGAACTGACTTTTAGGCTGGGAATTAAATTGTTTGGGTCCAAACGCAGAGGGACCGTTTCTTCTGCTAAACCTTCAAAGGACTTCCTGTGTGGCTTTGCTGCTGTCTGTGGGACCACCACCATCATCATCATCATCAGGACAGCGCTGACAACCTGGGGAAGAAGAACATTCATTCATTCAACCTTTATTTATACAGGCTAGCCTCGTTGAGCCACGGGGACTCATTTACAAGAGAGACCTGTCTCACTCACACCCAGGGTCAATTTAGAGTCACCAATCAGCCTAACATGCATGTTTTTGGACTGTGGGAGGAAACCGGAGAACCCGGAGAAAACCCACGCATGCACGGAGAGAACATGCAATAACAAGTCACTTTCATCATTGTCGTCGTAATGTCTAGCGAAGACATACTGAAACAAAAAAAATATAAACGTAAAAAACAAACTAACATTGATACTGAGGAAACACATTACATATTTTATTAAAGCAACAATAATCAAGTTTGATCATGAAATAAAGAAACATGTACAGTACTTGGGAACCAGTACAATAAATGCTCTCAATAAAAGTTAATGAGACTAACTCGAAAGTATAGACAAAATCATATTTTTAACACGCACTAAAATACGTACGTTCAGTGCAAGTGTATGTTATACATGAACACAGAATTTTAATTAAGTCATCTTTTTAAAAATTCTTAAATTTATAAAGTTGTACATTTTCTGTGACGCGGTTAGAAAAATAAAATAATAAAAAAATAAGCTTCAAAGATATTTATTGTCAATATTGTGCATCTGTATTATTCTAATTTTATGTCCACTAAAATTGCAGCACAGAAAAGCCATAACAATAAAGAAATACATTATATAAAAACTGGAGCGTGAGATCGATAGGCGGATAGGTGCAGCATCCGCAGTGAAGCGGGCGCTGCACCGGTCTGTCGTGGTGAAGAGAGAGCTGAGTCAAAAGGCAAAGCTCTCAATTTACCGATCGATCTACGTTCCCACCCTCATCTATGGTCATGAGCTTTGGGTTGTGACCGAAAGAACAAGATCTCGGATACAAGCGGCTGAAATGAGTTTTCTCCGCAGGGTGGCTGGACTCTCCCTTAGAGATAGGGTGAGAAGCTCAGTCATCCGGGAGGGACTCGGAGTAGAGCCGCTGCTTCTCCACATCGAGAGGAGCCAGTTGAGGTGGCTCGGGCATCTGGTTAGGATGCCTCCTGGACGCCTCCCTGGTGAGGTGTTCCGGGCATGTCCCACCGGGAGGAGACCCAGAGGAAGACCCAGGACACGCTGGAGGGACTATGTTTCTCTGCTGGCCAGGGAACGCCTTGGGATTCCCCCGGAGGAGCTGCTCCAAGTGGCTGGGGAGAGAGAAGTCTGGGCCTCCCTACTTAGTCTGCTACCCCCGCGACCCGACCCCGGATAAGAGGAAGAAAATGGATGGATGGATGGATTATATAAAAACAACTATTAAACTTTGGTTTTTGTTTCTGCCTACCATAATATCTGGTGGAAATACATTTCATAAACAATATTAGACATACAACCTTACCATCTACATTTTAAAATTGTGTAATAATATTATGATCACAGTTATATTAGTTGCAGTGCAAACCATAAAATAATCTTGACATAAATATGTTTTCCCCTTACTTACCTTGTTTCCAAAACCTGAATGGGAGTCTCCCCAAATTCACTTCTTCTCAGACCTTCCCCAAAGTCATCATCTCTGCATAAAAACATATAATGTAGTTCAAACAATAATCAGATATTCTTTTCAACACATTTATCACACAATGACAAATTTATCTAACATATCAAAGCATGTAGGATGATTTAAAAATGATGATTTAAATGATGATTTAAAAAATAGCATCAAACAGCCATCTTCCATCCTGTTCTGCTGCTAGAAGTAAAATTTGAACTTTTTATGCTCTCCTTTCATCCTGCTTCACTGCAGGCTCATGTCCGCAGCAGACAACAAACTCGTCCACCCCACCGCAAGTTTTACAGATTTTATTCCAAAAATTAATGATTTTTGA
The DNA here is from genome assembly GCA_038048925.1 of Garcialebias charrua. Taxonomy (NCBI): domain Eukaryota; kingdom Metazoa; phylum Chordata; class Actinopteri; order Cyprinodontiformes; family Rivulidae; genus Garcialebias; species Garcialebias charrua. The sequence continues at coordinate 29,899 of JBBPBX010018922.1, forward strand.
GGCCCTTTATACAGGTAAACGTCCAAAGAGGTTGACATGTATGCATCAACAACATATATTGTGTAGTACAACTAACAGACTTTTCGATTATGACCACCAAATGATCAGCAGACAATATGCTAATTGCTAGTTCTTGTGATCATGCCTCTCTTACACAGACAGCGCAGTTACAGTACTTTCATCATATCTGCTTGCTGATCCACAATACAATAAGTTAGGATAACTAAATGTACGTATCGAAACAATACTGAGGTTGAATGAGTTAGCTGCTGCCATTAGCATCACGTCAGCTGTAGGCCGGAAAACGGTTTTAGCCTGTTGTAGATAATAACATGGCATTTGCGCTATCACATGATTGAAGCAAAGACACTTACTTTTCAAGCAGGAAAGTTGCTAACTCTGCATCGCTTGGCAATCCTGAGCACTCGAAGTTCTCGCCACCTCCGCCATCTTGAAACAGCTACTGTTTGAGACGGGAGCGTGCCCGGCTGCTGCGCGCAGCCGCTGGGAGAGGCGGGGGGAGGGCGGGGGAAGCTCGTTCATGAAAATAACTCTGTTTTTATTGGCTGGTCAAAAACGGCCCGCTCTGGTTTTTATAAATGCTATTTTAACCACCGGGAGACGCCAGAGGAATATAGTATTTCTCAAAGATTACCTGTTTACCATCACTCTGTCAAAAAATAGTGACAGAGAGAAGAAATATGTTTATAAAAAAAGCTACATACTGCAACTTTAAAGAAATCTAAAATAAAAATAAAACTTAAAGAAATTTTAAACTAAAATAATTTTAAAAGTAAAGGTAACTTCTTGCACTAAAACTTTCTCAAAACAACTCTTAAAGTGTGGAAAATCAATTATTGAAAACACACAACAAAGAAAAAGCTCTTTTATGAGCTAGGTCTTTTATAGACCAAAAACAGAATGCATAATGGCTAAAATCGTTCTGCATTTTCTCTCGGCAAGTTGGCATTCTCAGGACGTCGCATTTGATGCAGAGAAAGCATGTTTGTTGGCAGAAATCCTGTTGCTCCATCTCAGTCTGGCTCTGTATCACTCTGTCACCCAGACAAAGTGAGCGGCCCACGGAAGATTCTGGAATCCTGCTGCCTCATCTCAGGTGCCATCCTGCCCGAGATTGTCTTTAGCCAGCGTTTCGACTCTCAGTGCTTCCAGCAGGGGTCCCCGACAAAGCCAGTCTCCTGGGTGGGGCTGAACTCCCTCAGCATGACCTGAGCAGAATCAAAATTAGTACAAATGCACAAATAATGTTTACATATTTTTAATTCCCACACCCGTATTAGTAAAGTGTTAGTTTTTTTAGTATTAGTTTTAGACAAATCACCTCAACAATAGAACATTTTCCCAAAAACTTATGCCATTACTCAGTTTAGTTTCTGAGTTCAAAACAGGGTCGTCAGGGATCCCGGCATAGACAATTAATTAATTTTTGCTTACCTCATGGAGTCTGTGGAAGGAACTTCATTGACGCATGAGCAAAACATATAATTCAAATGATCACCTTACCCATAGAAATACAATGAAACATTAAAATGTTTCCAAGTCATAACAAATACAGAAACCAACGTCTTCAATCAAACCCTGATCAAGTCCACCTTAGGGACCTGTGGTTTGATCCGTTGTCTAGTTAAAATCTTCGTCTAGTTAGTTTTTTGTCGGGGCGTCCCCCTAGGTTTCTTGGATCTGTGTACATTTCGACAGGGGAAAGAGAAAATGTTTTGGTTAGATATATACAAAAGCAATGTCGTTTGTATAGGTGTCAGTGTAGTTATCAATCATCTTTTAAATTATCTTTTAAATGCTATAAATGTCGTTCGTTTTTATTTATGTATTAGTTTTTTTTTTATCTTTTAAACTGTATAAATGTCATCTTTTACAATCCCTCCTTTTAAACAGTTTAAATATAAACCTAGAACTTAGAATCATAAAACTAAATTCCATTCCTATATCATTTTAATCTAAACAATCAACAATTACATAAATTTAAATTCCTTTTAAACCATCAAACAAACTGCAGTTATCTCAGTTCAAGAGTAAAAACGGACAGATGTTTTTATACTAAATCAAACATGTAGGAAGCTCTTCCTGTACAGGTCTCTTTTGCAAGTGAGTCCCTACTCACTGACCTGTAAAAACAAAAAATATGAAATATTAAAATTTCTACGTTTAAGAAATTTGAAATAGTTTTCATCTCAAAGCAAGCAGACTACTAAAACTCATGATATCAACCTATGTGTCATTTCGTTGTATGTCTGAAAAATGAGTCTATGTGCGTACTTATTCATGTAACAGCAAAATGCAACTTTGACCCCTGAAAACTGGTTATTGCATCACCATCATATATATATATCACATGCAAAACTGATATTTCGTCTGGGCTCCAGTATTCATTCATCTGGGCTCCAGTTTTCATTCAGTGACTTCTGACAGCTTTGACCACCACTGTAGCTTGACCAGCACCGCTCCTTTTTGCCTGGGTACACTGTATGCTCAAGAGTTCAAAAGTTCATGAGTTCATTCAAAAGTTCAAGATTTCATGAGTTCATCTGTTGTGCAGCATCAATTCATACATGACTTGTCTGGAAGTGTTTGTTGTCCACTGGACAAGGTTTCACATAGCTCAGCTTGACCCCTCAGCTTGTGTTCAGCTATGCAAGGCGCTTTTTAGTCCAGGCTCCACTTGAGGAAGTGTAGTTCTTTCAGGTGTTTTTCATAAAAGTCACACTTGATAGTAGACTTGTATCAATTTATACATGTGAATATCTTATTTGGTTATCAAAACCAGAGTTTCAGGATGTAAAAACCACAATGCTGTTTGTGTGTGTGTGTATCTGTTCTGATCACATCATGACACCTGTTTTTCAATTTAAGTGGAGAATCACTTTTCTGATTCAAAACCCTATTAAATACAATTAAATCAATATCAAAATCAATTATCTTTTAGTAAATCCTATTTTTGGAACACCTGTCAGCATTTACCCCTCAAACGAGCCATCCTGTTTGCACAAAATGGGATTTCAAACTACTCTACAAAGTACAAACACTCAATTTCAAAATAAAAATATTAATTTAACTTGAATCAAAACTCAAAACCAATTTCCTATATACATTCATACATCCTTAAATTCATAAATCCTAATAGTCCACCACTATGCTTGTCCTGCATAATCCAAAACAGCATCTATTTAATTTTATTCAATCAAGTCTATGTAATAGTACTAAATTACCACTGAAGTCCTCTTCAGGTGGTGCCAACTAATTCTGAAATCTGATCAAGTCACTAAACGTGTTTGCATCCGTTTTCAATTCAAACCCCGAGCGAACCCAAAAATGCAAACAAAAATCAACGCAAACCAGAAGTATCTCCCTCAACCGGCCCAAGAAAACGCATCCACCAGGTCACGCAAAGCGGCACCACGTCAGACGTCAGCGTCATTACGTCAGACGTCAGCGCTACGCATGTCCACAGCAAACAGGAAGCAGCGGCCGAAAACAGAACCCGACCACACATCTCGGCAAAATGGCGAGAACACTTCAGGTGCGCGCCGCCATTGGGCGAGCCGCACCCACTCTGTCATGCCAACCAGTCCCAGCGATGCTACATGTTGTCCGGAGGCGAAGTCACGTGACGCGAATGCTCGCCACGGCAGAACCGAGTCGGCAAATCTGCCCCCATCTCTCGTTTTGTGCGTCGGCTCTGACTAGAAAAACCCAAAAACCACCCCAAGCAAGCGTATCAACTCTTTTTGCGAATTAGAGGACGTTAAAACTCGAATCGTGCCATTTCCATTCAGTTTTTCCGAAGCGACACTTCAAAATGTGCATCAAGAAACCTTGATGGAAACACTGTTCCACCTAGCCATGTGTGTGTGTGCGTGCACGTGCGTGTGTGCGCGCGTGTGTGTGCGCGTGTGCGTGTGTCACCCCAGACCAAGGTGTGGTCTTCACAGATGACAACCACAACTCAGTGTCCCCTGAGGCACGAAACCGGTCTGTTGTTTGTTTCTCAACTGAGAACTCAAAAACTCAAATTACCAGTTTTCAAACCAGACAGTGGTAACAAGCATTTAGTTAAACTCCATTTCTCCAAACCGAGGTTGTACAAAGAGCCATCTGGATACCATTTGTTGACTAGCTGGGTGTGTCTGTAGAGTTGTCTGGTCAGTTAATTGTTTAACAAGATAAAGACTTTCAAGGTGCGGTTGTGGCTGCATGTAACTGACCGGTCTGGTTTTGTTTGTCTTCTGATTTAACAAACAACTGTTTTTGTCAGTCAGGACTATTTTAAAAGAGTTACCGGTAGCTCTATTTTATTTATTTATTTATTTATTTATCCGATCTTATTTATTTTTATTTATTTATTCATTTGTTTATTTATTTATTTATCCGATCTTATTTATTTTTATTTATTTATTTATTTATCCGATCTTATTTATTTTTATTTATTTATTCGAGCATGGTGCTTTTTAGGTCATCTATCTGACATATCTTTCTGCGTTGTGTTTTTTTATTTTTTATTTATTTATTTATTCATGTCTGCATTCAACATCACACACATACACAAAACAATTTTAAAACAATCTGCGCATCTACTTATTTTTTGCTGAAACCGCACTCCTTATCCAATTCCAAATTTTTACTAGATTTTTCCTCACACATAAGTTCTTGGTAAAAATCGTATCCAATTCCAAATTTTTTTACTAGATTATTTCCTCACACATGTAAGTTCTTGGTAAAAATCTATCTTAAAGCTCTCTTTCCTATCGTTAAAATAGTCGTGTACATCATACTATTAACTTTGAAAAATAGGAATATCACTTTTTTTAAAATCATGAGGTCTAGGTTCAGCTTTGAACTAGTTCTGTACCATATTTTTCAACGTACAAGGAATTCCTGTTTATACTCACTGCTCTTGTAAAATGTGTGATGTTCTGTGGACGTCGTCAAACTGTTTACGACAACAGTCCAAGTCAGGCCCAAAAAGCTGGCTTGGAATGGGAACGATCGACCCTCCAAGACTGTCCGGTATGCCGTGCACGGCCTTCAGCTGCCTTCATCGGACCCTCGTCGCAGAAACAGGAATGAGGAACATCCCGGGTGCACGGCATCAGAAAATAATGGGTTTTCTCAAACCAAACCTCGCAGCAACATTTTACTAAAAAGGAATCACACACATGACAAGAGTTAAAACAGTGGTATATTTAAACTTTATAAAGTGGGACCTGCCTCCTAAGTCTGAGACAGGCCCGTAGAGGATGGTTTACAGACAGCCTTTATACATCTCGAGTTGAGAGAAAAACAGGTTAGACAATTTTCACACAATGGCTCTTGGTCAGTTTTGGCCAAACTCAGGACCAACAAGTTCTGAAACAAAGAAGCCATTCTTTGGTGTTTCTGTTATTTCAGTAAACAGCATTGTTGTGTAAGACAACTATTTCTCAGGGAGTGACCAGGAACTTGTTTGATGTTATAAGCTTTTAGAAGATGTTATAAGTTTTTAGATGATAAACATTTGAATACTCTAACAGATTCAAACTCTCAACTCTTGTATTGGAGGATGACTGCTCTAACCACTCAGCCACCCCTAATGAAACTCTGCAGGAGCTCCATGATCTCAGCTTGCTGCAGAGCAAACACCCTGAAGCTCTTTACATTGTGGTCGGTGGTGACTTTAATCATGTGAATCTAAAAGACTGCCTCCCAAGTTTTTATCAGCATGTGGGCATACCAACAAGTGGAAACAACACGCTGGACCTTGTTTACACAAATGTAAAGGATGCACACAAAGTTAACCCCGTCCCCACCTAGGATTCTCTGATCATATCTCAATATTACTGGCCCTTGCTTACCTGCCCCCGCTGAGATGCTCCAGACAGGTACAAAAGAAAGTTAAATGTTGGATCCAGGACAGTGGCCCCATACTGAGAGATTGTTTTGAATAAAAAGACTGGCAGGTTTTCAGAGAAGCTGCTGAAAATGGAGGATCACTTCTGGACCAATACGCATCCTCAGTTTTGGGGTACATTAGCACATGTACTGACACGTCTCCACCATAAGATATGTTAAAAGCTACCTGAACAGAAAACCTTGGCTGAATGCAAAGGTGCGCACCCTGCTGGCAGCCAAGGAGCACAGGGGAGTGGTGGCGCAGAGGCTAGAGATGGTGGGCCTGTGATCGGAAGATCACCAGTTCAAGCCCCGGTACAGACAATATCAAAAAAATTTGGGTGGAAAAAGGTGAAACACCCTAATTCGCCCCATTCTGGGCCTCTGTGCAAGGCCCTTAACCCCCACCATCTGCTCCCCAAATAGGTCTCTCTTGAAAATGAGTTCTCGCGGTTCAATGAGACTACCTGTATAAAAAAAGAGTAAATGAAAAAAACAAACAAAAAACACTGCCTTCAGGTCTGGAAACTCAGAGGAGCTGAGAAGGACAAGGAAAGAGCTGGTTGCTGTTATTAAGAGGGCCAAGGCTACATTCACTTCGTAAGACATCTCTGCCAGATGCTCTCAACAAGTTTCATGCACGCTTTGAAGACCCAAACAGACTACACAGCACCAGACCTCACCATTGGATGAAGAGCACCTCAGTGTGACCTCAGCAGAAGTAAGGAGTACTTTCAGGATGATCAACCCTCACAAAGAAACCAGCCCAGACAATTTCCGTGGGAAAGTGTTCAAAGAATATGCCAATCAGCTCTACGAGGTGTTGGCCAACAACTTTAACATTTCATGCACCCTAGAGACAGTTGCCATCTGCCTGAAAACTGCTATCATCATCCCAGTCCCAAAAAGCTCTACAGTGACTGGTCTGAATGACTATCAGCCAGTAGCCCTCACCCCAATAGATGCTAAATGCTTCGAAAAACTGGTCATGACCCACATCAAAACAACAATCAACATCAACGAGGACCCTCATTAGTATGCATACCATGAGAACCGATCAACAGAGGATGCTATCTCCTCTGTTGTCCACATTGCGCTCAACCACCTGGAGCAGTAAGACTTATGTCTGTATGATTTTTGTTGACTTCGCATCTGCCTTCAACACCATGATCCCCCAAACCCTGATGGACAAACTATTCACACTAGGACTAAGCTAACTAAGGGTGTAGCTGTTGGTGAGCTGAGAGGTGAAGCTGATGGTGAGATAAGAGGTGAAGCAGACTGAGCAGGGGTCAGCAGCAATGAATGTAGCACATGTCTCTCCAACCATCCTGCTGAAAACGTTGCCACTCCCCTGGCAAGTCGCCATTGCTGTCAACCCCAGTGAATGAGGAAATGATCTCCTCTACAGCGATCAGTCTGTCCCACAGATCACTGGAGCTGCAGGATTTGTCCTCCCTCAGCAAAAGCTTCTCTTGTGCTCTTTCAGAGCCCATCTGCCGGACCGGCAGACAGAGGCTCTGGTACGCACCCCCATTGAAATTCTCCCCAGCTCTTCTGACAGCTGGCAAGGAGACTTTGAAGGCGGGAGGGGTTGGAACCCGTAAATGTCCACCCTTTTAGTCCAGTGCCTTCTCCAACGGCGATATGGACCGGTAACAGGACCGGCCCAGCGCTCCTCTGGCTCTGAGTCTTCATCCGAATCGGACCACAAAGAACAGAGTCTTGGAGTGTAAGAGAAAGTTGGCCAAAAGGCTGTGCTACCACCACTGAGCTTCCTCCTTTCTTCCTCCTCAACTAGGAGTGGAGATGGGAGGATTTCTACCTCGGGGCTATGGTCCCTCCGGACGGTTTCTGCTCGGAAACCGTTCATGCAGATGACGGTCGGCTCTTCTGAGGCTAGGGCTGTTTCTTTCAGCCGCTGAGCAGGTCCGATCTTCTGCCTGCTGAGTTTGCGTCTTGTTGGTCGGGTCATACTGTCATGGATAGGTGTAAGTGAAGCGAGCAGAACCCAGTGGGCAGGCAGGCAGGACTCAGAGGCGCGAGGAATAAAATAATAAAACACTTTAATCACAAACCAAAATACTGACAAGGCAGCGTTACTCACAAAACGATAGGGAATAATCCATAGCTCCACCAAACATGAGGGAAACGCAGACAATGACCCGACGAAGACTAGGACACGGACGCTCACTTATATACACACAAACAGTCATTAAACTAAACCACACCAACTCATTCTCACTCCCTACTTGTCATATATTGATGCTTGAGCTTAGGGTCCCTCCGCGTCACATACGTCATGCGTAGGGTCGTCCCTTCTCATCTGGGTGGAGTTTGCATGTTCTCTCCGTGCATGCGTGGGTTTTCTCCGGGTGCTCCGGTTTCCTCCCACAGTCCAAAAACATGCATGTTAGGCTGATTTGTAACTCTAAATTGTCCCTAGGTGTGAGTGAGACAGGTCCCTCTTGTAAATGAGTCCCCAGGGCTCAACGAGGCTAGCCTGTATAAATAAAGGTTGAATGAATTAAAACATAGTTCCCATACACGTGACGAGTATTGCGCAATACTGGGTTTTTCGCCACCCGTAAAGGCAGAAATGGCGGACAAACAGACTCGAGCTACCACAGCTAAATACATTACTAGCTTCACCAAGGCACAAGAGCAAAATGGCAGTGGTCAGAGTTGAATGAGTTGGAGAAAGAAATCATGGCAGACGAAGCGGACAACTTGTCATCAAGAAGTTACTCTGATATCATTAATTATTTAATTACTACGAGGAGCGCACACCGAGGAGCTTCACAGCTTTAAATCCAAAAAAGATGTGTAAACTGTCTCAATCATATCTAACCAGCTAAATAAAGGTTTAACTAAAATAACACACAGCCAACAAACAGTCCAGGCTGAACACGGACCAGGACCAGCACTTTGAGTGTTACCGTGTTGGAAGTTAGCATGTCGCGTTAGCATCCGGAGCAGAGGGTCCGTCGCACGGAGGCTCGCGGCGAGCTCAGGTAGGTCGGACGACGTGGATCCGTCGCGGCCGCGGGGGCACGTCCCATGGGGCCGACGCGTCGCCCGCACGACTTGGCTCCCGTCCTCCTTCCCCCACTGGGGTGGTGACCGGCGGGGAGACCGTGGTCCAGGCATGAAGAGGCCGTTGTCGCGTTAGCAACATGCTAAGCTACACACAGCAAGACGGTGCTGCTAAATAATGAAGAAAAAAAACAGCTCTAACACACGGACAGTTGTACTCTAACATTGTTCTGACATTGTTTCACAAAATGATTTATGTAGAATATTTTGTTTACCGGCCAAAAGCACGACGTCTTCCAGAGCAGATCCGAGCAGTCAGCTGCTGTGAGCTTCTCCGATGAGATAAATCCTTCACGTTTACTTTTTTTTGGATTAAGTGAAACCTGCGCGTTGCCCAAACGTCTACCCGACTGGAACACCCACTGACCCAACACGAAGTAACCATTGCAATTAATTAGAAATTAACAAAAAAAACAACGTGAAAAATACACATCCAGTAGTAGACTGTCCTGCTGCTCCGTCCGTCTCCACGCACCCGGAAATTCCACAGATGTGACGTCACATGGGAACTATGTATTGGTGTGCAGGGTAATATCATTGAAAGTTATACTGTGATCTTGTCTTCCGGTTTGGATAGTGAAGCACTTTCATGTCTACTTTTTTTTAGCAACATGATACATTTTTCTCTCAACATTTAAACCTTAGGCCTAACCTGATAACAAACCCTAAACTTAACCATTCACTTTTTATTTGACCCCCAAACCCCAAACAAACCAATTAATGACGAGTAGGTGTGACCCGACGCGTCAAGTATGTGATGCAGAGGGACCCTGAGCCCAAACATCAATATATGACGAGTAGGGAGTGAGAACATGTTGACCACACACACCTGGACACAGACAAGGAAAAACAGAAGGTGTAGGGATGGGTACAGACCAACAGAGGGAGCCATCCCTACAATCTAGGCTTGATTACTGCAATTCACTCCTGTTTGGTATCAGTCAGACCACCATTGCAAGACTACAACTGGTCCAGAATGCAGCAGCCTGATTTTTAACCAGTACAGGCAAAAGAGAGCACATTACACCAGTTTTGGCCTCCCTGCACTAGCTACCGGTTCATCTTCAAATCCAGTTCAACATTCTCCTGTATGTCTACAAATCTCTGAACAGTCTTGCCCATGCCTATCTCTCTGGTTTGCTACAACCGTATGTCCCACCATGTTCTCTGAGATCAGCGGACCAGTTACTTCTCACAGTTCCAAGAACTCATCTTAAACGCAGAGGTGACAGGGCCTTCTCTGTAGTAAGCCCAAGACTTTGGAACGAGTTACCTCTGCTCGTCAGACAGGCCCCCTCCCTCTCAGTTTTCAAATCGCGTTTAAAGACCCACTACTATTCCGTTGCTTTCAACACCAGATGATCTATGTTTGGTCGTTATACGTATTTATTATCTGTGACGATTTTATGTCTATATTCTATTTTTTCAATTATCGGTACTTCATTTTGTATGTTGCCTATGTGTTGCCTGTTGTTTGTTTGTTTGTTTGTACAGCACTTTGGTTGGCCTTGTCACTGTTTTAAGTGCTCTATAAAAAATGGTATGGTATGGTAACCGTGGCTTAATGACATAACTCAAGCCGTTAGGCAGCAATGTCGGAGAGCTGAGCGCAGGTGGAGGAAAGACCGATTGCAGGTTTCTTTTCAAATGCTAAAGGAGAGTTGGCGTCATTATCAGAAGGCAGTAAAGGCTGCTAAATCAAAGTACTTTTCTGATATACAGGTAATTGCTTCAAACTCCCACAACCCGCAAGCTCTTTTTTCCACCCTGAACTCAGTTCTACACCTCAGTGAACCTTCACCACTGGAAGCCTCAACTGAGCTGTGTGAAAACTTCCTCCATTTCTTTTCAGAAAAAGTTGCGAACACTCATCTTCACTCATTTCTCCACCTGCTCATGATCCATCCATCCCATCTCATTGTGTAGCTGTTTTTGACCACTTTGAGCCCATCTCTCTGTCTTCTCTGGAGCAGGTCATGAAGCCATCTAGTTCCCCCTTTGACGTTGTCCTCCCTCGACTCTTAAAAGAGTTTATTCCTGTTCTGGGCCCTCCTGTTCTTGCCAATGTGAATTGTAGCTTAGCCTCAGGTGTGGTGCCAAAATCTTTTAAACATGCTGCTGTCCTACCTCTCCTGAAAAAAAAAAAACTAGCCTTGACCCGTCAGCCATGTCCAACTTGCAACCTGTCTCCAGACTTCCATGTGTTGCTAAACTACTGGAAAAAATAGTGGAATCCCAGCTGAAATGCTTTCTAGAGGATCACACCATCTTAGAGCTATTCCACTCTGGCTTTACACCTCTCCACAGCACTGAAACTGCTCTACTTAAGGTTTTAACGACATCTTCCTATTCATAGATGCTGGTGATTCTGTGATCCTTCTCTTACTGGATCTCACATCTGCTTTTGATACAATCGATCACGAGATCCTCATTGCGAGGTTAGAGCAGTGGGTGGGCATCACAGGGTCAGCCCTTGAATGGTTTAGATCCTACCTTGTTGACAGATCCCTTTGTGTCTCCATCAAAGATTTTAGTTCAGCTTCAGCAGCACTTAAATGGGGGTACTGCAGGGGTCCATCCTCAGTCCCCTTTTATTTTCTTTAAACCTGTTGCCACTAGGTGTTATTTTACAGAAACACAAAATACATTGTCGTTTCTACGCTGACAACTGTCAAATCTACTTCCCCCTCAGACTTAACAGTACTCGCTCTATTCAATCTTTTCTAGACTGCCTGGCTGACATCAGAGACTGGATGGCTTTAAATTTATTGAGTTTTAACGAGAAGAAGTCTGAAGTTATGTTGTTTCCTCCCAATGACACAATCGCCAACCACTGGATCGACCTTCCATTCTGGCACAGTTAGTGAAAGAAAGAGTCACTAATCTGGCAGTGATACTTGGCCCTTCTTTGAAACTCAACAGTCATGTAAATATGATTGCTAAATCCTGCTTTTTCCAGCTGAGGTAGCTGTCTAAGCTGAAACCTATACTGTATTGTCCAAAAATATCCTGGAGACAGTAATACACATATTCATTACATCCAGGCTCAATTATTGCAATTCGCTCATTTTTGGTATCAGTAAGACCTCCATTGCTATACTTCAACTGGTCCAGAATGTGGCAGCCTGATTTTTAACCAGCACAGGCAAAAGAGAACCTGTTAGACCTGTTTTGGCCTCCCTGCACTGGCTTCCGGTTCACCTTCGAATCCAATTCAAAATGCTTTTGTATGTCTTTAATCACTAAACAGCTCTGCCCCCTCCTATCTTACTGATCTGTTACAGCCATGTGTCCCACCACGTTCTCTCAGGTCAGCTGACCAGCTGCTCCTCACAGTCCCAGGAACCCGTCTCAAGCGAAGAGGTGACAGGGCATTCTCTGTCGCAGGCCCAAGACTGTAGAATGAGTTACGGTACCTATGCCTGTCAGACAGGCCCCCTCCCTCAATTTTTTAAAATCTCGCTTAAAAACATACTATTATTCTCTGGCTTTCGGCACTGTGTGATCTGTGCTGAGCCTGTGTGCATCACACTTTGTTGGTCATGTTGTTGTTTGTTGTTATCCACTATTGTTTTTGTTGTTGTTGTTTGTTTCTATATTTGGTTTCCCGTTATGTAGTTTGTTGCTGTGTGCTTGGTCCGTCTGTCCCTGTGCAGCACTTTGGTTTGCACTGTCATTGTTTAGAGTGCTTTATAAATAAAGTGGTATGGTAATGTTTTTATGCTATTAGTGCTTAGTGCATTTTTGTTTGATGTTTTTTTAGTTCATATCTTAGATGTTATTACTGTTTTTTTTTTTTACATTTTATTGTTGGATGTAACTGGGACCCCGTGTACATAATTTTGTTCCACCACATGTACCACATGTGGTGCAAATGACAATAAAGAATCTCTGACTCTCTGACTCTGAGAGCAAAGTACTCTGTTAGGAAAATATGGAAAAATAAGATCTGGAATATAAGATGTTGCTAGGTTGTTGAGAGCTTTGTAGGTTAGAAGTACGCTAGGTATA
>JBBPBX010018923.1:0-45043 GCA_038048925.1 Garcialebias charrua
CCTTTTCAGGGTCGCCACAGCGAGTCATCCTCCTCCACCTCACTCTGTCCTCTGCATCCTCTGTCCTCACTCCAACTACCTCCATGTCCTCTCTAACTGCATCCATATATCTCCTCTTTGGCCTTCCTCTGTGTCTTTTTCCTGGCAGCTGCATTTCTAACATCCTTCTACCAATATACCCACTGTCCCTCCTCTGAACATGTCCAAATCACTGTCCCTCCACTGGACATGTCCAAACCACTGTCCCTCCTCTGGACATGTCTAAACCATCTCAGTGTGTCCTCCCTAACTTTATCTCCCAGTTGTTCAACATGCGCTGTACCTCTGACAATCTCATTCCTGATCTTATCCATCCTTGTCTCTCCTAAGGAGAACCTCAGCATCTTCATTTCTGTCACTTCCAGTTCTGTCTCCTGTCTTTTTGTCCATGTCTCTGTCTTTTTGTCCATGTCTCCTGTCTTTTGTCCATGTCTCTGTCTCCAGACCATACAACATAGCTGGTCTCACCACTGTCTTGTAAACTTTTCCTTTGACCTTTGACCTTTGCTGACACCTTTTTGTCACAAATCACTCCTGAAACTTTTCTCCATCACTCCATCCTGCCTGGACTCTCTTCTTCACCTCTTTACCACATTCCCCATTTTCCTGGACAGTGGACCCCAAGTACTTGAAGTCCTGCACCTTTGTGACCTCTGACCCTTGTAGCCTCACTGTTCCACCTCCTCCCTCTCATTCACACACATGTACTCTGTCTTACTACGACTGACTTTCATTCCTCTTCTTTCAAGAGCATACCTCCACCTCTCCAAGTTCTCTTCCACTTGTTCCCTGTTCTCACCACATATCACAATGTCATCTGCAAACATCATAGTCCATGGGGATTCCTGCCTGACCTCATCTGTTAGTCGGTCCATCACCAGAGCAAACAAGAAGGGGCTCAGAGCCGATCCTTGATGCACTCCCACCTCCACCTTGAAGCTATCTGTCACTCCTACAGCACATCTCACCACTGTCCTGCTGTCCTCATACATGTCCTGCTGTCTTCATACATGTCCTGCTGTCTTCATACATGTCCTGCTGTCCTCATACATGTCCTGCTGTCCTCATACATGTCCTGCTGTCCTCATACATGTCCTGCTGTCTCATACATGTCCTGCTGTCCTCATACATGTCCTGCTGTCCTCATACATGTCCTGCTGTCCTCATACATGTCCTGCTGTCCTCATACATGTCCTGCTGTCCTCATACATGTCCTGCTGTCCTCATACATGTCCTGCTGTCCTCATACATGTCCTGCTGTCCTCATACATGTCCTGCTGTCCTCATACATGTCCTGCTGTCCTCATACATGTCCTGCTGTCCTCATACATGTCCTGCTGTCCTCATACATGTCCTGCTGTCCTCATACATGTCCTGCTGTCCTCATACATGTCCTGCTGTCCTCATACATGTCCTGCTGTCCTCATACATGTCCTGCTGTCCTCATACATGTCCTGCTGTCCTCATACATGTCCTGCTGTCCTCATACATGTCCTGCTGTCCTCATACATGTCCTGCTGTCCTCATACATGTCCTGCTGTCCTCATACATGTCCTGCTGTCCTCATACATGTCCTGCTGTCCTCATACATGTCCTGCTGTCTTCATACATGTCCTGCTGTCCTCATACATGTCCTGCTGTCCTCATACATGTCCTGCTGTCTTCATACATGTCCTGCTGTCCTCATACATGTCCTGCTGTCTTCATACATGTCCTGCTGTCTTCATACATGTCCTGCTGTCTTCATACATGTCCTGTACCAGTCTAACATACTTTTCTGCCACTCCAGATTTCCTCATGCAATACCACACCTCTTCTCTTGGTACCCTGTCATATGCTTTTTCTAAATCCACAAACACACAATGGAGTTCTTTCTGACCCTCTCTGTACTTCTCTATCAACATCCTCAAAGCAAAGATGCATCTGTGGTGCTCTTTCTTGGCATGAAACCATACTGCTGCTCACAGATAGTCACCTCTTGTCTAAGTCTTGCTTCCACAACTCTCTCCCAGATCTTCATTGTGTGGCTCATCAACTTAATTCCCCTGTAGTTGCTACAACTCTGTACATCACCCTTGTTCTTAAAAATGGGAACCAGCACACTTCTTCTCCATTCTTCAGGCATTTTCTCACCCTCAAATATTCCATTAAATATTTGAGTCAAAAACCTCACTGCCATCTCTCCAAGACATTTCCAAACCTCCACTGGTATGTCATCAGGTCCTACTGCCTTCCCCTTCTTCATTCTTTTCAAAGCTTTCTGGACTTCACCCTCACTAATCTTTCCCACTTCCTGGTCCACAGTTTCTATGACCTCCACTCTTCTTTCTCTTTCATTCTCTTCATTCATTAGCTCCTCAAAGTAATCCTTCCATCTTCCCATCACACTCTCCTCACTTGTTAGAACATTCCCATTCCCATCTTTAATAAGCCTAACCTGCTGCACATCCTTTCCAGCCTGATCCCTCTGTCTTGCCAATCGGTACAAGTCCTTCTCGCCCTCTTTAGTGTCCAGTCTCCCATACAACTCATTGTACGCCCTCTGCTTTGCCTTAGCTACTTCCCTCTTTGCTCTATGTCCCATCTCCTTATATTCCTGTCTCCTCTCTTCAGTCCTCTCACTGTCATATTTCTTCTTGGCTAATCTCTTTCTTTGAATGGCGTCCTGCACTTCACTATTCCACCACCAGGTTTCCTTATCATCCATTCTCTGTCCAGATGACCAGGGGTGGAGAAAGTACTCAAACACTGTACTTAAGTAAAAGTACAAATAAACAGACAAAAATGTACTCTAGTAAAAGTAGAAGTACCACATTAACATTTTTACTTAAGTAAAAGTAAATAAGTACTTGCTTTTAAAAATACTTAAAGTATTAAAGTAAAAGTACTTGCTGAATGTATTGCCTAATGCAATGGTCTACAGTATAATTAAGTGTGCGTACCATATGTATATTTTCTGTAATACAATAATAGTGTTGAGTCATTTTAATGAACAATGCTGTAGATTTATAGGAGCCAAGATGGTGTAGTGGCAGGGCTTTTGACTTGGAACCCGAAGGACGCGGGTTCGCGTCCCGGCCACTACACACCTTGGGGTGTCTATGAATGCACACCTATTTCTCCAGCTCCCCGAGCGCTTTCTATGGCTGCTCACTGCACCACCTGGTAGGTGGTTGGGTTAAATGCAGAGACGAATTTCGTCTGTGTATGGGAAACATACGCAGATGACAGGAAAAGACATTATTATTATTATTATTATTATAATACATGTTTTTATTGTCTTTACTCTGTGACACCGTTCACACTTGGACTTTTGATTCTGTGCATCAGAATTTCAGGGATGACCTGCAGAGTTAAATGTCATTGATTAAAATAAGAAAGAGGAATGATTTTACCTTTGAAATGTTTTATTTAACACAAAGTAAAACCAATGTGTCATTTTAACTGCAGTAAACACATTGAAGTAAAAGTTGTCTCACAGAAAAAAGGAGCATTAGACCAAACAAAGGAATAGACACTGATAATTTCAACTCCAGTTTGTCATCAACTCTAGTTAAAATACTGTCTAGTCGACCTTGTAAAGGGTCAATAGTGAACAATGTTTTAACTTTTGACACCATTTTCAAAACTTGGACCTGAGTGTCGAGCAGTTTGGAAACATCTCTTTTCTCCTGTCCTAACATGAACTGACACATTTTAATATTGCAGCAAGAATTTCTTGTTCAAGTTCAGAAGAAGTTGGTTTTCAAAGTTTTTTTGGACCAATCTGGCTCTTTTGGGAGAGAGAATCTGTCCTGCTGTACTGAATACTCTTTCAATAATCTTTCAATAGTCTTTCAATAATATTTTAATAAGGCCATGGGTGGTGTGTATCTTCTGGCTGACTCTTCGCGGTGGAATCCATTTTGGGTGCATAAGCAGTGCTGTGGGTGCGACCAGCTCAATGACATGTTTACTAGAATAGATGTCATTGGCCCAGCTCTTCTTGAAAGCAGGTCTAACGTTACCTGCCCGTTTTGCAGTGATTCAGTGGACCAACTCCCCTCTCACCATTGGTTACTTTCAAACTAATGAACAAATCAAAAAAACACAATGTGAATGTAACTTGTAACTCAACACATTATAGAAATGTAGTGTAATAGAAAGTACATATACTTCATGTAAAATGTAGTGGAGTAAAAGTAAAAAGTACCAACGTTTAACTCTACTTAAGTAAAGTACAGATACATGAAAAATGTACTTAAGTACAGTAACAAAGTACTTGTACTTAGTTACATCCCACCACTGCAGATGACACACCAAGTACCTTCCTACCTGTCGCTCTAATTGCTGTTGCTGCAGTAGCCCAGTCACTTGGAAGCTCTTTCTTTTTGCCCTTGGGCAAGACACTTTGTGACGGTTTTATTAAAAAGGGGTGCCAGCCAGGTATCCCTCCTGACAGTTAGGATTAACAATTTTAAATTACTTTTGTATTTTTATTTTTTTTTTAACCTGTCACACAAGGACCATCCACTTTAATGGTGTTGACCCTTTACAACTTGAATGACAAAAAACCAACAAAACTTCATCCTTTTTTCTTTTACACAACAAACAAACAAAACATCTTCCACATCATTTCTCTCTTTTTTTCTTCTTCCAGGTTTTCTATTTTAAATGTCCATAAACAAAATAAACACAAATCCCCCCATCTGGTAAAAAGTTCTTAAAGTCTTTTCTTGTCTTCCACAATCAACAGGTCAAGGCTCCCATATATTTACTGCCCCACAGCAAGAGCTGTGGAATAACAAAAAAATAATAATATAATAATATAATAATAATAATAATAAACTTTATTTGTATAGCACCTTCCACAATGCCTTGCATTGACCAAGGTGCTTAACAGGATAAAAAGAAGAATAAACGGGAACAATAGATCAATGAAAATAGAATAAGAAACCACAGCGATAAAAGAAGGCAATGGAAATAAAAAATGCTACATACTAAAATAACACAAGTAATAAAAGTTACACACAGAAAGCTTTTTTGAACAAGTGAAATAAAAATGCAATTGAAATAAAGATGCTACATACTAAAATACAAAATAATAAAAGTTACACACTGAAAGCTTTTTTGAACAAGTGGGTCTTCAGTTTGGTTTTGAACAGAGTCAGATCAGAGGTGGCACGCAGCTCAAGGGGGAGACTGTTCCAGGCTTTTGGGCCGGCAACAGAAAATGACCGGTCTCCCCATTGCTTGTACCTCGAGCGAGGCACCTCCAGCAGGTGTTGACTGGCAGATCGTAGGTCCCTGCCAGGCTGATGGACTTTCAGAAGTTCTGAGATGTAGAGGGGAGCAAGTCCATTCAGAGCTTTGAAAACAAACAGCAGCAACTTGAACTGTATCCTGAACTGAACTGGGAGCCAGTGTAGAGAGGACAGGACAGGAGTGATGTGTTCATATTTTCGTGTGTTGGTCAAAAAGCGCGCGGCAGAGTTCTGTACAAGCTGTAAACGGGAGATGGAGGATTGATTAATGCCAAGATACAAAGCATTACAATAGTCAAGTCTGGAGGTCACAAAGGCATGGATGGCCTTCTCCAGATCACCACGGCTGAGAAATGACTTGACTTTGGAGAGCAGACGGAGCTGAAAGAAGCTGGTCTTGACAACAGAACTGATCTGTTTATCAAACTTTAAGTTGGAGTCAAGCTGCACTCCAAGATTTCTGACCACCGAGTTGAAGTGGGGGAGGGGAAAACCAACACTGGGACTGGGAAGGATGTTGCTGGTGTCATCAGGTGCACCAAACAAAATGCATTCAGTTTTATCTGTGTTTAGGTGGAGGAAGTTTTGAGAGAGCCAGTGCTTAATGTCATTTAAGCAGTTGACAAGAGTGTTTGAACTGAGTGAGGGGTTGGGAGTGACTGGCAGATAGATTTGTAAATCGTCTGCATACATGTGAAAAGACAGGTTATGACGTGTGATGATTGATCCTAATGGCAGCATGTAAAGAGAGAAGAGGACTGGCCCTAGAATAGATCCCTGTGGTACGCCGGAGGTCAGAGGGGTTGATGAAGAGGAGGACAGATCGCCTATCATGACAGAGAAAGTTCTCCCAGACAGGTAAGATTTGAACCACTCAAGCACAGCTCCCTGGAGGCCAACCTGCTGAGACAAGCGGTTGATTAGTACCTGATGGTCGACGGTGTCAAAAGCTGCTGAGAGGTCTAACATCACCAGCAGAGCAGGGTTTTTTGCATCCAGAGACAGAAGAATGTCATTCTGTACTTTGAGCAGTGCAGATTCAGTGCTGTGACGAGCTCGAAAACCTGACTGAAATTTTTCAAACAGGTTGTTGAGTTCTAGAAAAGATTGAAGTTGAATAAAAACAATCTTTTCTAGGACCTTTGATAGAAATGACAGATGGGAAACTGGCCTGAAATTAGAGAGAGCTGTAGGATCTAGGCCTGGTTTTTTTAGAAGAGGCCTGACCACAGCATGTTTGAAAGCAGATGGCACATAACCTGAAGTTAGACAGCTGTTGATAAATGACAAAACAGAAGGACCAATTACATCAAAGCATTGTTTGAACATTTTAGAGGGAATGATGTCCAGAGAACAGTTTGTTGGTTTCATCTGCTGAACCACCTTGGTGAGTTGAGGCAGTGAGACGAGATCAAACTGGTCAAAAACAGCAGTGGTTATTGTAGAGGTACATGACAGGATGGTGTTGGATGAACTGACAATGTTCTGTCTGATAGAGTCTATTTTGTTGACAAAATAGCTCTGAAAGTCATCGCAGGTAGACTGTGTGGCAGTTTTCAGAACATTGACAGATGGATTGATGACAGACTGGAGTGTGCTGAAAAGCGTCCTCGGCCGGTTGGAGCTGGTGGAGATTAAGTTGGAGAGGTACTGTGACTTGGCCTGTTTCACAGCGTTATCATACTCACAGAGACAGTCTCTCAGTATTCCCTGAGATACATGAAGCCGGTCACGCTTCCATTTTCGCTCTGCTTGTCTGCAACGTTGTCGAAGAGCTCGCGTCGTTTCGTTGAGCCATGGTGATGGTCTGTTTTTTGAAGATGCCTGTTTGAGAGGAGCGATGGAGTCCAAGATCGTTGTGCAGGTGTGATGGAAGGAGCTGATGAAGTCCTCAGGATGTAGAGATGGGTCCAGGCTGACAGCAGAGCAAAATTCAGTGCTCTTAAAGGCATCAGTAAACTCATTTGGAGTTAATGGGTTGATGGAGCGGCAGAAACGTGCTGGGAGAATAGCCTTTGGTGCAGGAGTGGTGAAAAATTCAAATAATATGGGAAAATGGTCTGAGATACAGGTGTCCAGGATCTCCACAGCAGGTATTTGAAGGCCGTGGGAGATAATTAAATCCAGTGTATGACCCAGGGTGTGTGTGGCCCCCGAGATCGACTGTGACAGGTTAAAAGAGTCCAGGAGGTTCTGAAACTCACATCCAAGCTGATTACTTGGGCAGCAGGTGTGCACGTTGAAGTCTCCACAGAAAAGCCAAGAGTCAAACTTTGGTAGCAAGTCCGCCAGTAGTTCTGAAAACTCACTGACAAAGTTTTTATTGTATTGTGGGGGCCTATAAAAAACGCCACACAAAATAGGTTTAGCAGATTCCAGCACAAAAATCATGCTTTCAAAACTGGAATAGTTTTTCTGAGGCAACAAACGGTACTTGAATGCATCACTGAACACAGCAGCCAGGCCCCCCCCCTTTCCTGCCCCACGCGGGGCGCTCAGGTGGGAGTAGCCATTTGGAAGAAGCTCAGAGAAGCAGCTGTTGTCTCCTGTTTTCTGCCAGGTTTCAGTAATCAAAAACAGATCCAGACGATGAGTTGAGATCAAATCACTTAATATAAAAGTTTTATTAGTAATTGATCTGGCG
Source organism: Garcialebias charrua (assembly GCA_038048925.1). Taxonomy (NCBI): domain Eukaryota; kingdom Metazoa; phylum Chordata; class Actinopteri; order Cyprinodontiformes; family Rivulidae; genus Garcialebias; species Garcialebias charrua. The sequence continues at coordinate 7,927 of JBBPBX010018923.1, forward strand.
TTAAACAATGCTGCACGTACTGGAACGCTGCCAGTTACGTCACTCTCAGCTCGAGCGAGCGGGCGGAGGTGTTGTTTAACGCTGCCTCGCTTCACTGTTTTCCACACCGGGGGGCAAGATGGATACTGGTCGCTGGCGACATGATTGATAGCAACAAGGCTTCTGTGGCGACGAGCGAAGGAACGGCGGACATCAAAGACGCTGAATTCAGGAGGTAAGTCAGCCGTCGGCGTGTTGTGAGACGAGAGATACTTTTTAAATCTCACCAGGACGCCTGCCCTCGTTCCGCGTCTCCTGCGCCGCTTGTTGCGTGGCAGCGTGGTCGCGTTGCGTTGTAGGTAGGCTGGGATCGAAGCCAGGAACGGTGGTGGTGGAGGAGGCTTGAAATGTCCATATTTGCCAGTAGCCGGTGTGTTGATCAGCGAGTCTCGGAGACTTAGAAGAGTTGAGCGATCATAGACCAGGAGCGAGGATGCATCGTCGATGAAAAGAAGGCAGAACACGAACAGCAGTAAAAAGTTCAGGAGACGAGTTAGACAGCAGCCCGTGACAATAGGCGCCATCTTGGATGGATATAAATAAATGAATAATAATCAGGCCCAAGTGCTCACAATTATAAATAAAACAGTAACAAATAGAATAAATAGACTTACAGGTCTCGTGAAAGTGTCAAAGCAGAATCAGGAATCCATAAGCCGCTTTGTTTTTGTTTTTGTCATCTGCAATGAACAAATGTAATATTTTGAAATCACTATGGGGCATAACTGATTAATTTTTAGTAATATTAAATATTTAATTCAGGGACTTACGAATAATTAACTGGGTGACGTCACACGCTTCCAGGATCTCCGGATTCACGTTGGAGAGCGCACAGGAGTAGATGCACGTTTCCCTTTTGTTTGTTTCTGTCTGTCCACGGTGATGACTTCCAGCAGGAAGTGAAGGGTTTTGGAACAGGCGAGGGATTGCACAACCTCGGATTAAATTTTAGTAGTTCAACCAGGGACGCAACACTGGCAGAATCGTGGCAGTTGTTGATTGTTTTAGGTCTGGAGATAAACTGCCATCTTTAAACTGGAAGAGCAAATGAGCAATCAGGTGAGTTCACAGCTGTGATCCAGGTGCGTCTTTAAGTGTGGCAGGATGGGAGGGGCCAAGGGAGAACAAAAAGTAATGAGAGCAGCTCTGAAAATGAGCAGGCTGTCACAACTTAACCCAGAGTTGCTCCCAGTAGGACTGGATGGCGCCTTGCAAGGCAGTCTACTGCTACCGGTGTATGAATGTGTGTATGAATGGGTGGATGGCTGGTACTGTGAAGCGCTTTGGGGCCCCTCATAGGGGGCTGGAAAGCACTATATAAGTAAGTTCTATTTACCATTTACCCAGACCCTTTAACAGCTCGTCTCTGAATTTCTCACAACATTCTTCCTTATTCAAGCTTCAGCGCATGCTGGAGTTCCCGTCCCACCATGCACCACTCTCTAGCCGTTTTCACATTGGCCAGCCCTCAATGGCCCGGGCCGCCCCTGGGTGGCTCTGGGCCACCCGCGTTCATTACGCATTTGCCGCAGAGCCGCCTTGAAGTGGGTGGGCAGTTCTCTGGAAGTGGGTGGGGTGCTCTCTTCACGTGGGTGGAGTGTTCGTGTTTTAAGAGAGGAGACTCCACTAAAAAAAATTGTTAGCTGGATATATATATATTAGTGTTTCTGAGTTAAATTTTTGTTAATAACTGATCACAAATCAGCTTATGTTACAACGTAAATAACACGAAGCGCACACCCATTTCCGCCTTTCAGCGCGACCTGAATGTCATTAAACAATAACTAATATTGTCTAACTGTTGCGCGCAGCCAGGGTTTTAAAATATAACTAATAATCTCTAACTTCTACGTGCAGCTAAAATGTTAAGAGGAGTGATTCCTATATGGGTAAGGTGGACACCTGAAAATCCAGTCCGCTGTTTAGCTCAACGCGTTAGAGCACTCTCGTTTTGACCAGGAGAAGCGGGTTCGCTTCCCGCCTGGGACAAAGTTATTTTACTTTTTTTTCTTTATTCACATTTTCTTTTAAATAAAAAGGAGTTTGTTTGGTTAACACACTCCTTTTTATTTACTCCAATAAAAAAAAAAGTAAAATAACTTTGTCCCAGGCGGGAAGCGAACCCGCTTCTCCTGGTCAAAACAAAAGTGCTCTAACGCGTTGAGCTAAACAGCAGACTGGATTTTCAGGTGTCCACCTTACCCATATAGGAATCACTCCTCTTAACATTTTAGCTGCACGTAGAAGTTAGAGATTATTAGTTATATTTTAAAACCCTGGCTGCGCGCAACAGTTAGACAATATTAGTTATTGTTTAATGACATTCAGGTCGCGCTGAAAGGCGGAAATGGGTGTGCGCTTCGTGTTATTTACGTTGTAACATAAGCTGATTTGTGATCAGTTATTAACAAAAATTTAACTCAGAAAAACTAATTCAGCTAACAATTGTTTTAGGGGTTTCTCGTTTCTGTAGTTAAATTTGAATGAAATTCAACCCTCGCGCTGAGGTTGTTTGAATGAGTCCCGCCCCTGCTGCAAACAACGAATCAAATGTGAGCAGTACATGACGTGAAACGGGGTCCGTGGGGCTGGGCCCGATAGAACCACGGTGAAGATGGTTCCAGAACAAGGGTGGATCACGGGCGGAAAAGGTAAATGCGAATACGCCGAACCCGGGTTAGAAGCTGGGAGAGCCGGGGAGGGCTGGCCAATGCGAAAACGGCTTCTGACAGCCCTGAGCAGCTCCTTTAGTGCCCGGCTGCGGCACCCTAATGGTGTAGTCACACAGAGCAGCGTTTTGGCAGCAGGAGCGTCCAGTTTACATGTAAAGTCAATGGTGGACGCGCTTCCAGCCACGTCTTGGCGTCTGGCGTCAGGTCGCGTGCGTGTTGAGCGTGCTGGGAAGCGTTTTTCCGTGCACGTGAACCGGCTTCAGCCTCCAAACCGCGCATGCTGAAGATTTCGCCGTTCAAACTTTCAGACGCCGCTCAACTCTCCCTGATTGGTTGGTGTGTCAACCAATCAGCGGAAACGAGGGTGCGCGTGCACTATGTGATGTATTGTTTGTCGAAAAAAAAAAGAAAAGACCCGCGAGGTCGTGGACTATGGAAGAGAAACTCATTGTAGCTGTGTGTTCGCGACAAGTCCTTCACGACCAGTCAAGTCTGCTCCACAGAGACGGAAATAAAAAGCTCCTCGCCTGGCGGAGTGCAGTGAGGACTCTGTATACCGGTAAGCTCCTCCCACACACCCAGCAGCTGTTTCGCGTTCTGGCGTTCAGGTTTGGACACGCTGCATTCACAAGTGCGTTCACTTGCGTGCGTGAGGAGCTTTTTGGAGGTTGAAAAGCTCTTCGGTGTAACCACACCATTAGTGCGTGAAGGAAAGATACCGAAGGTCTTTCCTTCCGGCCGCCATCAGACTGTACAACATGCGTTGCTCTTAGTAGTTATATTTCATTTTATACTGTTTCAGTGTTTTTATGTACTGATTTGTATTATTTGTGTATATAGAGATTTTTTAAAATTTTCTGAACTGGTTCTGCTGTCCTCTATGCTGCTGTGGCAATGTAAATTTCCCCACTGTGGGATTAATAAAGGCATCTTATCTGATCTTATCTTCAGCTTCCACCATTTCACCTTCCACCATTTCACCTTTCTTCCACCTTCCACTCCTCCCTGACTGAATTCATAGGAAATTTAAAACACAATGAGATTGTTATGGCAGGAGATTTCAACATTGACTGGAATAAGTCGACCCCCCTCTGTGATAAATTCAAGGAATGTTGCCTATCTCTCAATCTAACACAACTTATCGATTCTCCCACCAGACCAAACTTAAAATGTCCCGAAAAATCTTCCACCTTAGATCTGTTTTTCACAAATGCACCTCACAAATTTCCTGGTATAGGTGTATTTGCTAACGTTTTGAGTGATCATTCCGTAATAGCAGCTCTTAGATCTACTAAACTTCCACCTGCTAAGCCCAGAATAATCCAAAAAAGGGATTTGAAACGTTTCTGTGAACAGTCATTCCTTTGGGATCTATCCCACTTTGATTGGCAACGTATCCTACAAATCAATGACGTGAACACCGCTTGGAACTATTTTCATGGTAGTTTCATTTACTTTGTAAACAAACACGCTCCTTTCCGGCAGTTCAGGATAAAGGGCCGTGACAGCCCCTGGTTTACTCCTGAACTAGCTGATCTCCTGCACTGGAGAGATCATCTTTGGGCAGCAGCAAGAAAATCACACTCAGACACTGATTGGTTGAAATTTCGGCAGCTAAGGAATAAATGCACAACTGCCATTAAAGCTGCAAAACGTAACTACTTCTTATCTCAGACCTCCAAAAATCTAAACGATCCTAAAAAATTCTGGAAAACCATTAAATCTCTCTCAGGCACCCCCCAATCATCTGACCTCCCATCACAATTTCTTGTTGACTCTGTTCCTGTGTCAAATAAGCACGAGATCCTGAACTGTTTCAATAAACATTTTGTTGCTTCTAGTTCTTTATTTGATACAGTTACAAACGGAAAATCGGCCACTTTATCTAATAATCAAACTTCAACAAATCAAATCCCTCCTACAAGTCAACCATCTGTTAATCACACCTTCTCTTTTTCTCCATTCTCAGTCAGTGAGGTAAATAAACTGTTAAATGATCTTGATCCTAAAAAATCTGCAGGTCCAGATGAACTTCCACCTTATTTCTTAAGGCTGGCTGCTCATATCATCACAGTCCCTGTGACCCACATCTTTAATCTATCCATAAGCCAAAACACCATTCCGGATGCTTGGAAAACAGCCTTTGTTCTTCCTTTGCTGAAGGGAGGTGACCCCACCTCACTGAACAATTATCGACCGATCTCTAAACTCTGCATCTTAGCCAAGGTTCTAGAAAAACTGATAAACTCTCAGATCAAAAATTATCTGGACTCATTTAACATCTTACCTCTCCATCAATCTGGTTTCAGGAAAAAACACAGCACAACAACTGCTTCTCTGAAGGTTCTGAATGATGTTGTTGAAGCATTGGATGCTAAGGACTATTGTGCTGCACTTTTCTTAGACCTGTCTAAAGCTTTTGACACTGTGGATCATAACATCCTGTGTCATAAGCTCTCAGAAATCGGTTTCTCTGATCACACCATCGGTTGGTTTTCTAACTATCTTTCCAATCGGAGGCAATGTGTTCAACATAACGGTACTTCTTCCAGCTATTTAACAGTTAAAAATGGTGTACCACAAGGCTCAGTTTTAGGACCAACTCTCTTTACAATCTACATAGCTAATGTAGGTCACTGCATCCCTGATGCATCCTTACATTTCTATGCTGATGATACAGTTGTTTACTGCCGAGCTAAAACAGTAGCTAAGGCTTTCCAGTTACTGCAATCCGCTTTTGACATCATCCAGTCAGATTTGTTCCGTCTCAAACTTGTCCTAAATGCTGATAAAACAAAAGGGATGTTTTTTTCAAATAGGAAGGCGGTTCCAGCAGATCCTCCTCTGATTTTATCTTCAAATGGTGTCCCTATTGAGTTTGTTGATTCCTATAAATATCTGGGTATCCTGGTCGATTCACATCTCTCTTTTAAACTCCACGTGGAAAACCTAGTGAAGAAACTGAAAGTTAAACAGGGTTTCTTTTTCAGAAACAGATCATGTCTAACACTGAATGTCAGTACCCATCGTACCCACCACTGCACCCTGTATTCACTGGTTAACTGGACATCATTAACCTCACGCAGACTCTTCCACTGGTACATTTTCATCTTTAAATCAATTCTTGGTCTGCTGCCCTCATACATCTCCTCCTACATGTCTTTGCGTGAGTGCAGCTACAGTGTGCGCTCTCAGGACATGATTACCTGCAGTGTTCCGTCAGTGAGGACTGAACTTGGAAAAAGGGCCTTCTCCTACTCCGCTCCTGCTTCATGGAATATCTTACAAAAAGATCTGAAGCTCTCGACCTTGACTTCTCTAAATGGTTTTCAGAATCTGTTGGAATCCTGGCAAAAACCAATGCAGATTTGTTCCTGTCTTTGATTTTATACGTCTACCTTATAATGTTTTGCTAGTTTTTTGATACTTTGTTAAAAAAAAAAAAAAAAATCTTTTGTTTTTTTCTCTCTTTTTGTTTTCTATTGTTTATTGTTTGTTTGTTTATTGTTTAATGAAATTCTATCACTGCTGTTCATTGTTCTTTAGTTTTAGCAGGTCGCTTTCGTAAATGAGCCCATGAGGTTCAAAAGATTTACCTGACTAAATAAAGGTTGAATGAATTTGGTCTTCTTCTCTGATTTTACTCTTTTTCTCTTCTTCACAACAACAGTCATTCTACACACAACCATCCGATGCTGTCTGGCCACGCTCTCCCCTGCTACAACCTTACAGTCTCCAATCTCCTTCAGGTTTCCTCTTCTACACAGAATGTAGTCGATCTGCGTACTCCTTCCTCCACTCTTATAGGTCACTCTATGTTCCTCCCTCTTTTGGAAATAGGTATTGACTACAGCCATTTCCATTCTCTTGGTAAAATCCACCACCATCTGTCCTTCCTGGTTTCTTTCCTTGACACCAAACCTACCCATCACTTCCTCATCCTCTGTTTCCTTCACCAACATGTCCATTCAGGTCTGCTCCAATCACCACTCTTTCCTCCCTGGGAATACTCTCTATCACTTCATCCAGATCTTTCTCCTCCCCATCACATCCAACCTGTGGAGCATAACCACTGACGATGTTTAGCATCAGACCTTCTACTTCTACCTTCAGACACATCACCCTATCTGACACTCTCTTCACCTCTACTACATTCTTTGCCAACTCCTCCTTCAGGACCACCCCTACTCCATTTCTCTTTCTATCCACACCATGGTAAAACAGTTTAAACCCTGCTCCAATACTGCGAGCCTTGCTGCCCTTCCACTTGGTCTCTTGGACACATAAAACATCTACCTTTCTTCTCTGCATCATGTCAGCCAGCTCTCTACCTTTGCCTGTCATTGTCCCCACATTTAGAGTTGCAACCCTCAGTCCTACATTCTTCACTTTCCTCCTCTCCCTCTGTCTCCTGACACGTTTCCCTCCTCGGGGTCTTCGACTAACAGTAGCACAATTTCCGCCGGCACCCTGTTTGTCAACAGCACCGGTGGCGGTCGTTGTTAACCCGGGCCTCGACCGATCCGGTATGGTTTCACTTTGATGAACTCGCATTATGGTTTTGGCAAAATAGTTTTGCATCGGATGCCATTCCTGACACAACCCTCACCATTTACCCGGGCTTGGGACCAGCACAAGAGATACACTGGCTTGTGCTCCTTAGCGGCTGTTTTTTTCAACCACATCTCTACCTATACAAAAAAAAAATGTTTCAAAGTAAAATATTGCTTGCACAAAATTGTATTTATTACAAGTTTTCTCTAATCCACACAGGGTCAAAATAATATAGACAGACTCATAAATATGTATACACCTCCATTACTAATTGTTACTTGCCTTTGGCAAGATGCACTTGGAACTCAGGCTTTTTGATGATCACTCTTCTTGACAGAATCCCCTTTTCTCTAAGCCAGTCCACAAATTCTAAAATTAATTGGAGTTGGAACTTTAGTAAGTCCGTTCCTGAAGTGTAATATCTTCTTATTACTCTGATGCATGCTCAATTATCCAGGTAGAAAAATCTAAAAAAGCTAAGTCTGGTCCTCTGGACATTCAAAAAACAAAACAAAACAAAGCAAAAAAAAAAAATTGTAGAAACGTTTCGTCTTTCGTCCGAAAGACTTCCTCAGTCTGAGGTGCTGGGTTCAGCTCAGTCTTATAAATAGCACCCTCTCACAGTGTTACACAACCAGTTGGCTGATGACAGCCGAAACCAGCTGCTCACATGATCAAGGAGGACCATCAGCCTAACAATGGATCGTTAGCACCCTGATGGTTGTTTGCTATTCACAGAGGGCTGAGTGATACCAGCAATCACAGCATTGTAGGAGGGGGACAGTTGAACCCGGAGGCCTCCACCCCTGTTTAATGATGGGCGGTTTCTTTTCACAAAGATGGCCTCCTTTACTCCTCTCTCAAACCATCGTTCCTCTCTATCAAGGATGTGAACATCTTCATCCCTGAAAGAGTGACCGCTGGCCTGGAGATGAGTGTAGACTGCAGAGTCCTGACCTGATGATGTTGATCTTCTGTGCTGGGCCATCCTTTTGGCCAGTGGCTGTTTAGTTTCCCCGATATAAGACTGATCACAGCCCTCCTGACACTGAACAGCATACACAATGTTACTCTGTTTTTGCCGGGGGACTGGATCTTTGGGATGAACCAGTTTTTGCCGTAATGTATTTTGAGGTTTAACACAACGTCCCAGTGGCTTTTAAACCTCAAAATACATTACGGCAAAAACTGGTTCATCCCAAAGATCCAGTCCCCCGGCAAAAACAGAGTAACATTGTGTATGCTGTTCAGTGTCAGGAGGGCTGTGATCAGTCTTATATCGGGGAAACTAAACAGCCACTGGCCAAAAGGATGGCCCAGCACAGAAGATCAACATCATCAGGTCAGGACTCTGCAGTCTACACTCATCTCCAGGCCAGCGGTCACTCTTTCAGGGATGAAGATGTTCACATCCTTGATAGAGAGGAACGATGGTTTGAGAGAGGAGTAAAGGAGGCCATCTTTGTGAAAAGAAACCGCCCATCATTAAACAGGGGTGGAGGCCTCCGAGTTCAACTGTCCCCCTCCTACAATGCTGTGATTGCTGGTATCACTCAGCCCTCTGTGAATAGCAAACAACCATCAGGGTGCTAACGATCCATTGTTAGGCTGATGGTCCTCCTTGATCATGTGAGCAGCTGGTTTCGGCTGTCATCAGCCAACTGGTTGTGTAACACTGTGAGAGGGTGCTATTTATAAGACTGAGCTGAACCCAGCACCTCAGACTGAGGAAGTCTTTCGGACGAAAGACGAAACGTTTCTACAATTTTTTTTGCTTTGTTTTGTTTTGTTTTTTGAATGTCCAGAGGACCAGACTTAGCTTTTTTAGATTTCTTATTATTTTTTCGGCTGTTCCTTTCTTCAGTGGTTGCCACAACAAACTATCTCGCATGAAGACTTACGCCAGATGCCCTTCCTTCATTTCTGGATCCACTTATGTTTTCCATTATCCCACTTGTCAGCATTATTCAGTCATTTTCTGATATTTCCTATCACATTTATGCTGATGACATTTCAATTGTATTTTTTTGTTTAGACTACACCAGTTGGACAAGTTAGCCATCTTTGTTCAATGTTCGTCCCGTATCAGTGACTAGCTTGCCAGTAACTTCTTGGTTTTAAACACCAGTAAGCTGGAGACTTTGATTACAGCTTCCAGTCACCTGCATCCAAAGGTCAGTCAGACAATTCCCTCTTTTCGCCCAGTAGCCAAATCTAAAGTAAAAAAATGTAGCAGTCCCATTTGACTCATCATTAGGCTTTGAGTCACACATTAGGGATATTTCCTTTTTTTTATCATTTAAGAAACATTTCTAAAATATGACCTATGGTCTCCAGAGTTGACCTAGAGAAATTTATTCACACTTTTGTGTCATCACGTCTGGACTACTGTGATGTCCTTTTTACCTGCCTGGACAAGTCTTTTGTTTCACGTCTACAAGTGATACAGAACTTAGCTGCCAGACTTCTCACCAAATCCAGTAAATCCTGTCACATCACTCCGGTTCTAGATTCATTACACTGGCTCCCAGTGGAGTCTAGAGTTCGTTTCAAAGTTTTTGTGTTGATGTACAGAGCTTTAAATGGCTGTACATCTTTGTCAGCTTTTAACTAAATACTCTGCTGCTCGTGGCCTTGGGTCCCAGACACAGAACCTCTTGGATGTTCCACGTATGCAGCTGAAAACTAAAAAGGACAGGACCTTTCAGTCAGCGACTCACAGGCTGTGGAACAGTTTGCCCCTGCAACTTCGTTCTGCTGACTCTGTGGAGGTTTTTTAAAAAACAACTGAAAACACTTTTATTCTCCCAGGCTTTTATCCCATGATTTTACTGTGCTTCTTATGCTTGTTTTATTCTTTATATATTTTAGCGTTGATTTTTATTGTACATTGCTTTGTGATTTTTATGTCTGTGATAAGTGCTCTATAAATAAACTATACTTACTTGGTAAAATGTCTTCAAAATTCAGTTTGCTATTGTGAAATCTGTTTATCAGCTTGTTACACCAACACAAGTGCAGCTTACTTTTACCTGCAAAATGAAAACATTGATACAGCTTAATGTGTCCTGTAAGTGTTTCCTGCCAAAAGATGCAGTCAGAATCCTTCCTGGAGCTCTTTTGGAACACATTGTGGAGATTTCAATCCAGTCTAATGGGATCACCCCTTAAATACCCTTTCAAACAGCTACACTAACAGGATGTATGACCCACTCTTCAGCCATCTCTCCGATCAGCCTGGCCACACTGCGTTAAGTAGACACCTGATTTGATGGTCGAGCTTTGTCAGATCGTCACAGCCTAAGCCCTGAGGGGATGAGCCACAAATCACCTATTAAGAGTCTTTAGAGTCAGAGCTGAGGACCTAAATCTTCAAGTTTACCTTTATTACCCATGCTTAGTCCTCTTACTTTATGCTCACTTCGCAGGACATGGGGTCTTGTCCTGGAAATGCCAGCTGGTAATCCAACACCTGCTGGAAGGACACCTGGTCTACAGATTTACTGACATTGCATTACAACAGCAAGGCCTGTCTTTTACACCTCGGCCAGATTAAGAACAGAAGTTTGATCTTTTTCTGTTTGTTTAAACTTTTGCCTTGAGAAATCAAAATCATAACCTACAGTGATACAGTCCGGCTCACTATTATTGGCACCCATGAAGTTTAGGTACATAATGTAGAAAATCTCTTTAAAAATGAATTTAGTGAACCAACTTTTTTTTTCTACTTATAATCTGTGTTTGATGAAAAAGAGTGAATGATTAAAAATATCAATGTAAAAACATAAAGTTTTCTATGGCACTGGCATCTCACAAGAGAAATCAGTGATGAAACATGTTTCAACTCACCCTTGTTAAATTACAAATGAGAATAACTTGTGGTAAATCGCCAGTGCCCATGTGGCATGAACTGGCCATTTAATGAGGACGTTAGTGTTTTAAATAGCCACATGTTGTTTCTTGTTTTGTTGTATTTCATGTTGAAGACAAAGGAGCTGTTTTAGGACATTAGAGGCACTTCTTTTTGCAAACACAAGACCTTCAAAGGGGTAAGAAGCCATCTTCAGTGACATTGATATCCCTGTTTCAACATTGTGAAAAATTTGCTAAGCATGGAACTATGAAACTCCTCCGTGGACATGGAGGTAAGGAGATGATTAATGAGAGAAGCTTCCAAAGGTTTTTGCAAATGTTGAAAAAAGTCAATTTCTAACAACCAAAAACCTGAAGGCCAATGTGGAATAACCTGGGGTCAAGGTTTCTACAAATACCATATGCCTAGGGTTGGGCATCGAGGATCGAGAATTGTTTGGAACTGGGACTAATTGTCCGGTTTTCCTGGAATCGTTCAAAATATTTATTTTCGATTCCAACTTTCGATGCCTGCCTAGTCTGCCAACCGTAAGTTGAAACTGCCCGCCAAAAACCAACAAAGAAGAATCCACCGGAAGTGTTCCCATACATGGAGAGTGAGCAGCCGCAGTCGAAAGCATGGCTTAACTTTAATAAAATGACCAGTCAGCTCAGTACTGTACAGCACTTGCAAAATGTTATATCATGCAAAGGAGGGTGTAGAAGTACTTTGTAAAAAAGTGGCCCAACTTTGACACGATTCGCCGTATTATTTTCGCTGCCTCCTCTGGGTCCGACCCTCAGAAGTAACAGAGTGGTCCATCTTTGATGCGTTCTGCCGGACTCGCTGCCTCCTCCTCTGGCTCCATCAGGTAAATAAAACTATAAACTACGTCTCATACCAACATTAAGGCAGCTAACAAGTCATACTTGACTTAAAACGTTAGGTAAACTCAAATGCAAACACCAAGCTAATGTTAGCTCATGTATTTTTTCATAGACAAACAACCTGAAATGGCTAATAATAATGTTATTCAGGCTTCACTATGTGCTCCTCCGTTCACCATCCCGTCAAGGGGAAATACGTCGGTGCAACTGAATGAAGAATGCCACAGAACGGTTACAGCATATATTGTGAAAAGGTTGCATCCTTTTCAGATGTGGAATCACCAACATTTAGGTTAGTTAGGCATCAACAATAGAGCTAATTAATAGTCAATCCTAAGCTGACGTTAGAGCAACAGTGACATTACAAGTTTGTTTATATGTTTGCAGGGACATGGTGAAAACCATCAACCCAAGTACACACAACCTACCATAGACCACTGGTAAAATAAGTTAATCCCATCTTGTTGCAAGGTGGAGAAGAGCTGATCTGCACTTTAAACAGAAGATGGATGACCATACCATACCATTTTATTTTTAGAGCACTTAAAGTGTCTGGAGACAGGCCCAAAGTTGGATACAACTGAGGGGTCATGGTTTTTTTTTTTCAGGAGACGTTGAACAGCAGCATCTTTAAAGGTTTTTGATACCAGGCTAGTGGATAAACTGCTATTCACAATAGCAAGAATGGAAGGACCTAGAGTAGGAAAAAAACTCCTTTAGTAGCCAAGGGGGGGCCACATCAAAGGGGAAACCAGAGGGTTTCAAGCTGCATATGACCTGCTCTAGAGAAGACAGAGATATTCGTTCAAAATGGTCAAATACAGCAACAGATTGAGGTGAGATGGATGGATCATGAGTTGGAGGGGAAATGAGAGTCCTAGTGGTCGTAAATTTTTCTAAAAAGAAATGTAGGAAGTTCTCGCACAGCTCAGTTGAGGCTTCCAGAGGTGATGGTTCAGTAAGGTGGAGAACAGAGTTTAGGGTAGAGAACAGGACTCATGGATTGTACAAGTTTAATGCAATGATATCAGAAAAAGTATTGAGATTTAGCTGCTTTTACTGCTTTCTGATAACGATGCCAACTTTCTTTTAGTATTTGAAAAGAGACATGCAGCCTGTCTTTTCTCCATTTACGCTCCGCCCTCCTGCACTGCTGTCTAACGGCCTGGGTGACGTCATTCAGCCAAGGTTCTTCTCTGAGTTTGTATTTTCTAGATTTAACAAGAGCAACATGATCCAGAACCTTTAAGCAGACAGCGGTGAACTGGGATGTCATCTTCTCAGTGGTGGAGAGAGACACTGGGTCTGAATGATCATTTCAGAGTTATAAACATCTGTGAAACGTACGGTAGTGAACTGTTTAATGGCCTGGCTGCGACGTGCAGGAACGCACGGCTTAGGAGTTAGATGGGGGAGGGTGAACTCAAACCAGACTGGCATGTGGTCTAAAAACACATTGTCACCAATTTCAAGATTGCTAACAGTCACATCCAGATTTAACACAAGGTCCAGTTTATTTCTGCGCTCTTGGGTGGGACCGTTAACATGCTTCTTTAGAATAAATGAGTATAATAAATCTAAAAAGTCCTTAACCATAGATCAAAAAGACGTTCAATTCAAGATCAACTGGACTTTATTTGTAACAGAAGACGTTTCGCTTCCCATCCGAGAAGCTTTATCAATTCAATGAACCAGACTGTGTGTGCGTGTGGATTTATAACAGGAGTCACGCACCATCATATGTAAATTGCAAGCTGAAGGGAACATGAGGGAGACCCTATATTGTGTCTTTAAACACATATAGTGCCACCCAGATGTAACTAAAGGATTTTAACAGGGGTCAGTATTAAGCTGACCTCTTTATCCTTAATTAATTTACTTATTCAGATTGAATAGTAATTTCACGGATTCTTTTCTTTTTCAGTTTACCCAATATTTCTGTGATCTTTATGATGGATAAATAAATAAAGCCATAAAGTGACAATGGACACGTTAACTTAGTTGGTATGCCAAAGACACTACCATTTATTCAAAATAAATCACTAAATTAACACCATTACACTTGATTGACATGATTTCACTTTCTTTCAATTTAATACGTCAGCACAGTTAAATTTAACACAACAGACTTCAATACTGGATGTTAAACATATTTAGTCTGAGGGCTCTTTAGCTTAAAATAGTTTCCAGCTTAGAATTGAGGGAAAAAGATAGGAGGAAGATGGAGAGATGGTTTAAAGGAAATTATCGTGAGCATGTTACCAAAAGTGACACTTTCCATCCGACTTCTGCTAAAATCCAGGTACGTTTGTAAACAGCTCTTTACCTTTCGACGACGAGTCTGATAAAGAGATGACACCAGCCTGTAAGATGCACAGTCCTTCAGGCCCAGTTCGTCCGAACTGGTTATTCGTTTACGTTTTCAACGTCTCCTGGGTTCCGCTTGGTCATCAGAAAATATGTCAGCTCCTGGCCTCTGACTTCAAGATAAGCTTATTCCAGGAAGGAATAAACAAAGTTTTGAGCTTACGCTCGTTAGAAATGGATTCATAACAGCATGTTATACAATCCTTAGCTGAATGACTGTCCTTGGCGGGTGACAGGCATTCATTCAGCTCTTTGGGACGTCTTCATGTCTTGAAGCTCCCAGCAGACTCAACAGTTCCAGCAACAGCTTAGAACTTAAAGAAGGATCCGAGAGGAGTGAGACTTGGCTCTTTTTCATTGGTCCACTTGTTATCACTATTCAAGGTGAAATTCAGCGCAGAGAAGGAAATTGTTTAGGAAAAGTATCTGAGTGAGAGACTTTCAGACGCTAGATGAGAGTTTTAGCTGAAACTCGACAAAAACAATTTCTGTATGAGTCAGTTTGACATTTTAGCTGAACTTTGACACCTTTTCATTTGCAGAAATGACACATTGATGTTTCACATTTAAAGAATAACAGCATATAACATATATCATGAAAATGACAAAAGTTATTCTTTTGATTACATTAGAATAAAATCAAAGATAGAAATAGTCTCTTTTGGTGACTATATTCTCAGATTACAACTAATGGAATAATTTGTAGTAAATGTCTTGTTTTACTGAGAGGTCAGTAAAGGTCATCTCTAGAACAGTTCAAACACACACAGGCGTATCAAAGTGGACACGGTCATGTCCACTACAAAGCTGAGGTAACACATACATGTAAATTGACAGATCACACCTTAACAGTAGGGAGTTCCCTTGAAGTCTCTGACAGAAGACACAACAACTGTATGTAAATTGACAAAAAACACCTCACAGCCCAACAACAGAGGTTTCTCAACAAACTTTGCTAGTCTAATTCACAGACAAGACATCTCTGCTCCCATCCGGTGTAAAACGTTTGTGAATCAGCCCCAAAACTGAGTTGTAAGTCTTGGAAAGTTGAAATCTCAGACCTCCTCCTCTGTTAAGAGAAGGTTTTTCTCTCTTAACATACACAGCTTCCTTCACACCTCTCTCAAACCATCTGTGCTCTCGGTCCAAAATTTGCACATTTTCATCCTCAAATGAGTGTCCCTTGTCCGTGAGGTGAAGGTGAACAGCTGAGTTTTGTCCAGAGGTGGTGGCTCTCCTGTGTTGGGACATTCGTCTGTGAAGAGGCTGCTTCGTTTCTCCAATGTAACGGTCTGAGCAGACCTCGCTGCACTGGACTGCATACACCACACCACTCTGTTTGTGTGTGGGGGTTCTGTCCTTAGGGTGGACCAGCCTCTGTCTGAGAGTTCTGCTGGGTTTGAAATGTACTGGGATGTTGTGTTTGTTGAAAATCCTTCTGAAATTCTCTGAGACTCCAGCAACATAAGGAATGACAATGTTTTTCCGTCTGTTAGCATTTTTCTGTTGATTATTGTGTTTAGCAGATTTTCTCGCTGACTTGACAAAAGCCCAGTTGGGATATCCACATGTTTGCAGCGATTTGTTGATGTGTTTCTGTTCCTTTTCCTTCCCTTCTGTCCTTGTGGGGATGGAGGAGTCCAACTCTCACTGGAAACAAGCCTGACTTACTACCGGCAATGCGGACCAAGCTCTGACACCGGTCGTACAGGGACCTAACAGCCCATATCAAAGGGCCTGGTACCCCATACTCCCGGAGTACCCCCCACAGAACCCCCCGAGGGACGCGGTCGAATGCCTTTTCCAAGTCCACAAAGCACATGTAAACTGGTTGGGCAAACTCCCACGTACCCTCCAGGACCCTGCTGAGGGTGTAGAGCTGGTCCAGTGTTCCACGACCAGCACGAAAACCACACTGCTCCTCCTGAATCCGAGGTTCGACTATCCGATGGACCCTCCTCTCCAGAACCCCTGAATAGACCTTACCAGGGAGGCTTAAGAGTGTGATCCCCCTATAGTTGGAACACACCCTACGGTCCCCCTTTTTGAATAGGGGAACCACCACCCCAGTCTGCCAATCCAAGGGAACTGCCCCCGATGTCCACGCGATATTGCAGAGTCGCGTAAGCCAACACAACCCCACAACATCCAGAGCCCTAAGGAACTCAGGGCGAATCTCATCCACCCCCGGAGCCCTGCCACCGCAGAGCTTTTTAACCACCTCGGTGACCTCAGCACCAGAGATTGGAGAGCCCGACCCAAAGTCCCCAGGCTCCGCTTCCTCAGTGGAAGACGTGCCAGTAGGATTGAGGAGGTCTTCGAAGTATTCCGCCCACCGACTCACAACATCCCGAGTTGAGGTCAATAGCACGCCATCCCCATCATAAATGGTGTTGGTCGCGTACCGCTTTCTCCCCCTGAGATGCCGGATGATGGACCAGAATCGCCTCGGAGCAGTACGGAAGTCATTCTCCATGGCCTCCTTGAACTCTTCCGACGCCCAAGTTTTTGCCTCAGCAACCACCCAAGCAGCATGCCGCTTGGACTGTCGGTACCAATTTGCTGCTTCCAGGGTCCCACAGGCCAAAAAGGCCCAATAGGACTCCTTCAGCTTGACAGTATCCCTCACTACCGGTAGCATACATGCAAATTAAAATCCCCAACAATAACAATACAATCATATTTTGGTGTGATTTCAGCCAAGAAATCAGAAAATTCATTGATGAAATTAATCAAGGTGGACGGTACACGGGTGCGCATAAAGTTGCAGGCGAATGGCAGAGATCAAAGACAGTCAGCTCAAAGCTGGAGCAGGAAACCAGGATGGGCAGTTGTTTACAGTCAAAAGTTGATTTGAATATTGTTAATAATCCACCACCACCACGACCTGATGGCCGCGGTTCGTTAAAATACAAGCATTTCGGTGGTAATAATTCCGTCAAAGCGTTGGACTCACCCAACGACATCCAAGTCTCTGTGATGGAGAAAAAGTCCAAATCGTGCTCTTGGAAGTAATCCCTGAGGATGAAAGTTTTGTTTGTAACAGACCTTACGTTGACCACACACATCTTAATATTATCCGAGATGGTTCGAGCAGCGGTGGAGTGAACGTGTGCCAGCGGCCACAGATTTTCAGTAACAGCCTCTCCGTGTCGAGCAATGAGCCGTACCGGCTGACAACTCCCGTTGTTTACCTGGTATGGGTGCATGGGAAGCTGGCAATGGAAATCATGACCATCAGCTGGAGTGGAAGATGCGGCACGCAGGGCTTTGTGCTTCACCAGCCAGCCAGCTCGTTTTCCCTGATGTGTGGAGCAATATCTCCGAGCAGGCAGGTGAGGGGTGCAACAGAGGTAAATAAGCACGTCCACCAGCAGCAGGGAGGGGGTCCAGCGTTACGCTCATACTGATCAAAATAAGCGACATCAGTGGCAGAAAACGAAGATCCAGAAGCTGTTGTTGATCATACACCAGTAGCACGTTTATGTCCCCGATGAAAAATGAACAAAACACAAATAATCCGAACACCGTCAACAGAGGTGGATTGCAAGCCATGTACACGGGTGCCATCATACCGTGTCTGGGAGCAGATCCAGATAAAGCTGATTGAGCAGGTGAAATGTCATTCATGCACAACTGGTCTTTTCTGCTATTAAAATCTAGAATGTAAATACTAGTACAGTAATGTTGTTTGTGGTCAACAGAGGAAGACTGTGGAGATGATGGGGTCACCATGCAGTCTGAGGAAAGGTCTGAGAATAAGGGAGTGGAGGATGAGGAGGAGAGGGTAAGTGTATGATAGCTGAAATTAAAAACATTTTCAATCTTAATAATGATTTAATAATCCCTTTTTACTGATAATACTGATGAACTTGTTGTTTGTTTAGGAACCGCCTCCCTGCAGTCTGTCCAGAAAGTCTCTACTGGAAGAGCTTTTTACTAGCTGTGTTTCCATCCATTTTCATTTCGAATTTTGAGCTACCTCGCAAATATGTAAATACAAATTAATGCAGATCAGAAGTGTTTCCATCTACTGGCTTGAAGCGCTTCTTCCAAGCCGCGCACAGCGTCATTACGTCAGACGTCAGCGTCATTACGTCAGACGTCAGCGTCATTACGTCAGACGTCAGCGTCATTACGTCAGACGTCAGCGTCATTACGTCAGACGTCAGCGTCATTACGTCAGACGTCAGCACTGCGCATGTCTACAGTAAACAGGAAGTAGCGGTTGAAAACAGAACCCGGCCACACATCTCGTCAAAATGGAGAGAATATTTCAGGTACGTGTTGCTATCGGGCGAGTTGTATTTATTCTGTCATGCCAACTAGTTTTAGCGATGTTACATGTTGTCCGGAGCGGAAACAGCTGAACGTCACGTGACGTGAATGTTCGCTACGTCAGAAATGAGTCGGAAAATGTGTTTCCATCTGTCGTTTAGCGCATCTGCTCGGTTGCGAAGATCCCAAAAACCACCTCAAGCGAGCGTATAAACTTTTTAGCGCATTTCAGGAAGTAACCTCGCATTTTGCCGTTTCCATTAAGCTTTTCTGCTGCGATATTTCAAAATGCGCACCTAGAAACCTTGATGGAAACACGGCTACTGAGGAAGAGTCACAGAACATAATGTCACAGCTCCATGTCCATGAAGAGGCAAGTGGAGAGAGGGCTGGAGATGTACCAGAACATTCCACCAGTAATTCTGTCAGAGGACCCTGCTGCTACTGATGGAACGAACACAAGACTTATCCTTTGCTGTCAGAGCTTGCTTTCTCATATTTATGTGTCCACACTTCTCCTACACCAGGGGTCTGCAACCTTTATTATCAAAAGAGCCATTTCTGCCCTTTCATTGACTAAATTAAATGTGTCCAGAGCCTCAATTCCTGCTACAATTGTCATTATAAACTGGTGGCTCATGGGCCATTTAAAAATTGTTAGAGGGGCCTTTTCTGGTGAGTAGGTGTCCATCCATCCATTCTCTTCCGCTTATCCGGGGTCGGGTCGCTGGGGTAGCAGCCTAAGTAGGGAGGCCCAGACTTCCCTCTCCCCAGCCACTTGGGCAGCTCCTCCGGGGGGAATCCCAAGGCGTTCCCAGGCCAGCCGAGAAACATAGTCCCTCCAGCGTGTCCTGGGTCTTCCTCTGGGTCTCCTCCCGGTGGGACATGCCCGGAACACCTCACCAGGGAGGCGTCCAGGAGGCATCCTAACCAGATGCCCGAGCCACCTCAACTGGCTCCTCTCGATGTGGAGAAGCAACGGCTCTACTCTGAGTCCCTCCTGGATGACCGAGCTTCTCACCCTATCTCTAAGGGAGAGTCCAGACACCCTGTAGAGAAAACTCATTTCAGCCGCTTGTGTCTGAGATCTTGTTCTTTCGGTCACAACCCAAAGCTCATGACCATAGATGAAGGTGGGAACGTAGATTGATCAGTAAATTGAGAGCTTTGCATTTTGACTCAGCTCTCTCTTCACCACTACAGACCAGTACAGCGCCCGCTTCACTGCCGGCGCTGCACTTATCCGCCTATCGATCTCACGCTCCAGTTTTCCCTCATTCGTGAACAAGACCTCGAGATACTTAAACTCCTCCACTTGGGGCAGGACCTCCTCCTCGACCCGGAGAGGGCACTCTACCCTTTTCCGGCTCAAGACCATGGCCTCGGATTTGGAGGAACTGATCCTCATCCCGGGCGCGTCACACTTGGCTGCAAACCACTCCAGTGAAAGCTGTAGTTCACAACCTGATGAAGCCAATAGGACCACATCATCTGCAAAAAACAGAGACACGATCCTAAGGCCACCAAAACGGATCCCGTCAACACCTTGGCTGTGCCTAGAAATTCTGTCCATAAAAGTTATGAACAAATTGGTGACAAAGGGCAATCTTGGCAGAGTCCAACTCTCATTGGAAACAAGCCTGACTTACTACCGGCAATGCGGACCAAGCTCTGACACCGGTCATACAGGGACCTAACAGCCCGTATCAAAGGGCCTGGTACCTCATACTCCTGAAGTACCCCCCACAGGGTCCCCCGAAGGACGCAGTTGAATGCCTTCTCCAAGTCCACAAAGTACATGTAAACTGGTTGGGCAAACTCCCCCGCACCCTCCAGGACCCTGCTTAGGGTGTAGAGCTGGTCCAGTGTTCTACGACCAGGACGAAAACCACACTGCTCTTCCTGAATCCAAGGTTTGACTATCTGAAGGACCCTCCTCTCCAGAACCCCTGAATAGACCTTACCAGATAGGCTCAAGAGTGTGATCCCCCTGTAGTTGGAACATACTCTACGGCCCCCCTTTTTGAATATGGGAACCACCACCCCAGTCTGCCAATCCAGGGGAACTACCCCCGATGTCCATGCAATATTGCAGTCATGTAAGCCAACACAACCCCACAACATCCAGAGCCCTAAGGAACTCCTGGCGAATCTCATCTACCCCTGGGGTCCTACCACCGAGGAGCTTTTTAACCACCTCAGTGACCTCAGCACCAGAGATTGGAGAGCCCGACCCAAAGTCCCCAGGCTCTGTTTCCTCAGTGGAAGACGTGCCAGTGGGATTGAGGAGGTCTTCAAAGTATTCTGACCACCGACTCACAACATCCCGAGTTGCAGTCATCAGTACCCCACCCCCACTATAAATGGTGTTGGTGGTGCACCGCTTTCCCTCCCTGAGATGCCGGATGGTGGACCAGAATCGCCTCAATGCCGTATAGAAGTCATTCTCCATGACCTCGCAAAAACTCCTCCCACTCCCGAGTTTTTGCCTCAGCAACCACCCAACCTACATGCAGTTTAGACTGCTAGTACCCATCAACTGCTTCCGGAGTCCCACAGGCCAAAAAGGCTCAGTAGGACTCCTGCTTCAGCCTGACAGCATCCCTCACCGCCGGTGTCTACCACCGGGTTCGAGGGTTGCCGCCATGACAAGCACCATCAACCTTGCGGCCACAGCTCCAATAAGCCACCTCGACAATAGAGGCACGTAACATGTCCAACTCAGATTCAATGTCCCCCGCCTCCCTCGGAACGTGTTCGAAGCTCTCCCGGAGGTGGTAGTTAAAGCTTTGTCTTACGGGAGACTCTGCCAGATGTTCCCAGCAGACCCTCACAATATGTTTGGGTCTGCCAGGTCTGACAGGCATCCTCCCCCACCATCGGAGCCATCTTACCACCAGGTAGTGGTCAGTTGACAGCTCCGCCCCTCTCTTCACCCAAGTGTCCAAGACATGCAGCCGTAGATCAGATGAGATGACAACAAAGTCGATCATCGAACTGCGACCTAGCCTGTCCTGGTGCCAAGAGCAGATATGGACACCCTTATTCTTGAACATGGTGATTGTTATGGACAATCCATGACAAGCACAGAAGTCCAATAACAGAACACCACTCGGGTTCAGATCAAATGGTAAATGGTAAATGGAGCTTATTTATATAGCGCTTTCCAGCCCCCTGTGAGGAGCCCCAAAGCGCTTTACAATACCAGCCATCCACCCATTCATTCAGACATTCATACACCGGTAGTGGTAGCCTGCCTTGCAAGGCGCCATCCAGACCTACCGGGAGCAACTCGGGGTTAAGTGTCTTGCCCAGGGACACAACGACACATGGTGGGCGGACGCGGGATTCGAACCTCCAACCTTCCGATTGGGGGTCGACTGCCATTACCACTACACCACGGCCTAGGGCTGGACGATATGGCCAAAATTTTTATCACGATATAGTTCTTAATTTCGGTCGATATCGATATAATTCGATATCGATATAAACAATATAAAAGCCTAAAAAAAAAACTATAAACTATACAAATAAATTAATGTTCTCCTTGTATTTGTATTTAGCCTCCAAAAAGATGGAAATCACCATCAAATAAACATAAACTTCTCAACCCAATAATTCTCAGTCGGGTCATCTGGACACTTTCTTTTTTATAGAAACGTTTCACCCTCCATCCTCCATCCAGTTTCTATAAAAAGAAACTGTCCAGATGACCCGACTGAAAATTATTGGATTTGGTACGTGGATTATTGAGCATGAACTTTCTTGCCATAAAATTCTCAACTGTGTCAATATTAATAGTTTTAACTTTAAACATCTTTAAAATTTACAGCATTGAAATTCATAGTTAATTAAATAAAACTTTTGGGTGTTGTTATTTATAAGAAGCTGACATAGAAATCTCATGGAAATTACTTAAGAATAAAAATAACAAAATCAATTGCATTACTGTATAAAGTAAAATAGTTTTTGAATGACAAAGTTTTGAATATATTGAATAATGTAATGATTGTTCCATATTTAATCTGTTGTATTGAAGTTTGGGGAAAAGCATGTAAAACTATTACAAACCCTGTTTTTTTTGTTTTGTTTTTAAAGAGCTACAAGAATTATTAGTAGGAAGTGCTATGGTCACCCAACAAATATTTCATCAGTTTAAATTATTAAAATTTTATGATTTGGTTGAACATAGTATTTTACAAGTCATGTATAAAACTGAAAAAAATTACCCCCCAAATATTCAATTAAAATTTGTTTAAAGTTATTAAACCCTGAAGGGAATGTAAATGTTTGTAAAACCTCCATTTAGGACTAGTTTGAAGGAGCTGAGTTGTAAATCAGGAAACAGGATTGTGTTGACTTGATATCACCATAAACATTTCTAAAACTATTTATATGTTTTAAAATATGATTAAATCAAAGTTGTTGGGAAGGTGTGGTGCAGGTGAAGTGAAGGTTGTTTGTTTGTAGTTATTTTGTATTTTTTAAACAAGGGGCAGATATTAAAACACTATTTTCGTCTTTCTGCACATTTTCATTCAGTGTTTTTTCTTCTGATGAATTTGTTTTATTTTGAATAAAAAAACATGCAGCGCTGCTGGGGCTGTTTGTTTACGTCGTAGTTTCAGGGAAACGTTGGCTCAAACTTTATTGTTCTTCATCTTCTGACTCTCATATTATATCGAGTGGAAACTCTTCAGATTAAAAAAGTTAGATGTTCCCACAGCTAGTTAGAACGACTTTGTCACGTTTTGCAAAATAAAGAAACCGAGTAAGACTCGCTGCAGATGAGACCTGCAGTTTAACAAAACCAAACTACGTCCACACCGACGAATTAAGCCTGGTTTATACTTCTGTCTTACGTCTTTTACCCCCCGTTGAGTGAGAATTTGAGTGATAAAAGGTTGCGCAACTTCTGGCTGCACTCCTGCTGTGATCCCCCGGTGACAGCCTGTCTTGAATGCAGCGTCTTGCAGTTCTGCTTGGGGGCCACGTACAAGACGGGCTGTCACCGGGGGATCACAGCAGGAGTGCAGCCAGAAGTTGCGCAATGTTTGTTCACTCAACGGGGGGTAAAAGACGTAAGACAGAAGTATAAACCAGGCTTTAGTCTTTCCTCTCATCAGTGATGTCGTCTGCTTTCTCTTCGCTTGTGAAACTTTGTTCAGTCACATTCTGATGGTCATGAGCACTCGTTTGACTCGTTTTGAAGCGAAAACTTAACGCGCTTTGGAGACTAGCTTAGCTTTTAGCCTGCTACCGCTAACGCCTGCTACTGGAGTGAGCCCTGCGCAGTGTTGCCAGATAGAATCCAGGTTTTCCAGCCCAAAAATCTGTTAAACACCGCCGAAAAACCGCCCAATCAGAAAGTGTCACGTGACACATCACATACAGCAAAGCGGGGGGGGGGGAGATAAGAGTATTAGGTCCTCTGGATGGGTTAAAAAATTGTAGAAACGCTTCTTCTTTTATCCAACAGACTTTTTCTTTTTTTACTTCTGTATTTACAAAAAAAATTATATATATATATATATATATATATATATATATATATATATATATATATATATATATATATATATATATATATATATATAAAATCACACACACACAGTACCCCCAACTCCTGTAAAGATATATCGGTGTTTATTTGTTCAATGTGATTAATCAAAACCAGTTAAATGTGATCATTGGTGCTCTTTATTAAGAAAATCAACATGTCACATTTCAGGAACTGATTATTATAGACACATTAAATGTTCACTAATGAATATTTCTATATTTATCATCACAGTAATAGTGTTACACACATTATTAGTTGTTAACACTCAAAATTAGTGTTTACCTATACTGTAACCTAAACATTTAAAGCTGCTATATGTAACTTTTCTAACAATATATTTTTAACATATTTCTTCACTCTGTCACTAGATTGATGTTAGAGAGGTAATCTCTGAAAAAAACTAAAAAAAAATATTGTCCCCTTGCTTCTCCAGGTGGTAAATAAGCATTTCTAAAAAGAAAAAGTGACCCGCCATTTTCCAGCCAATAAAAACAAAGTTTGTAACCAGCCAATAAAAACCGAGCTTGAATTCGAATCAGCCAATAAAAACAGAGCTTGAATTTGAATTTTAACAGACCACAAGGGGGCAGTGCCATATATGGCTCTGAGGGGGAGGGATCAGAATGCTTTGCTTGTTGAAATTTTTTCTAAGTGCTGATGTTCTACAGAAACTGCAGACTCCACCTTTAAGGAATAAACATTTTTATTAATCACTTTAAAAGTTATAAATGTTGTCTTTGGTGCATGTTTGTTTTCCAAATATATTAGTGTGTGTGAATGACAGGCATAAACACTTTGTAGAACGGTGCTTTATGAAGTTCAGTCCGTTTCCTTCTATCAGTTGACCGGCAGTTCTGCCACATCCAATATGGCGGCCGCTCTGACGTACCGCCGCTACGGACCAGCCCACTCAACGAGGCGTCCACTAAAACTGCCTCACCAGTTCTCTGTTGGGATCGCCCTGGCAGATGACAATAGCCAATCAGTGATGGAGAAAGGTCAGAGGAGCTTTGCTATGAAATAATGATGAATGATTGTTTGAAATTCATTTAATAGTTAACTCAGAAACCGCCGATCTGACTCCAAATCCGCCCAAATTATCACCACCCGCCCGAAGCTATTTTTAGCCGCTAAGTAGAGAGTGAAAACCGCCCAAATGGCGGTAAACCGCCCAATCTGGCAACACTGGCTGCGTAACAACGACGTCACCACGCACGTTTTGTGTCACAGCTTTTTCTGTCCGGGCGGGTTGTTGAAGCAGCCGCTCCAACCCGAACAGAAACAGAAAAACGTTGTAAAATCCTATCGAAATATCGAAAATATGCTTAAACTTCATATCATCGTTATTGAATAAAAGTATATCGCGATATTTATCGTTATTGAATTATCGTCCAGCACTACCACGGCCGCCCATCAAGGGGGGTGTTCCTCCCAACAACACCCCTCCAGGTCTCACTGCCATTGCCCACGTGAGCATTGAAGTCCCCCAGTAGAACAAGGGAGTCCCCAGGAGGTGCACTCTCCAATACCCCCTCCAAGGACTCCAAAAATGGTGGGTAATCTGAACTGCCGTTTGGCGCATAGGCACAAACAACAGTCAGAGCCCTTCCCCCCACATGTGGTCGGAGGGAGGCTGCCCTCTCATTCACTGGGGTGAACCCCAACATACAGGCACCAAGATGGGGAGCAACAAGTATACAGACTCCTGCTTAGCGCCTCTCACCAGGAGCAACTCCAGAGTGGAAGAGTGTCCAACCCCTCTCAAGGAAACTGGTTCCAAAGCCAGAGCCATGCGTTGAAGTGAGTCCCACTATTTTTAGCCGGAACCTTTCAACCTTGCACACCAGCTCAGGCTCCTACCCCACCAGAGAGGTGACGTTCCACGTCCCAATTGCCAGCTTCTGTAGCCAAGGATCAGACCGCCAGGGTCCCCGCCCTCATCCACCACCCATCCCACATTGTACCTGACCCCTTTGGCCCCTCCCATAGGTGGTGAGCCCATGGGAAGGGGGATCCATGTCTCCTCTTCGGGCTGTGCCCGGCCAGGCTCCATGGGTAAAAGCCTAGCCACCAGGCGTTTGCCAGCGTGCCCCACCTCTGGGCCTTGCTCCAGAGTGGGGCCCCGGTGACCTACGTCCGGGCGAGAGAACTTTGAATACATTTGTTTGACTTATCATAGGGGTCTTTGGGCTGCACTTTGTCTGGTCCCTCACCTAGGACCTGTCTACCTTGGGTGACACTACTAGGGGCATGAAACCCCTGACAACATATCTCCTAGGATCAATGGGACACATTGTGAGTATGTGTGAAACTATAAAACTAAAAACATCTGTTGATTTACATTTATTAATATTTTTACATTTTGAGACACAAAAAAGACTGGGTTCCGTCCATCCATCTATACATTGTCTTTATACGTTTCTTCCTTTTCAGGTAGCAGGGGGTCACTGGTCCCCATACCCAGGTCACAGGTCTATCACAGAAGACTAGATTCTTGTAAAGAATTTTTTTTGTGCTAAGTAAAAAAAAAAAAAGAAAACAATGAACTATGTAGGCTTATGCGATTTTTTTAATTGTGGAGTTGAGTTTCCTACTTTGAAGAAATAAAGCATAAAGTTTAAATGAATATAATTTACTTTGTGTATCAGAGTCAGAGAGTCAGAGAATCTTTATTGTCATTTGCACCGCATGTAGTACATGTGATGAAACGAGATTATGTACACAGGGTCCCAGTTACATTCAACAACAAAATGTAAGAGAAAAACAGTAATAACATCTAGGATTGACTAAGAAAAACATCAACTAGAAATAAACTAAGTCAAAGTCAAAGTCAAAGTCAAAGTCAACTTTATTGTCAGATCTGCAATATGTACAGTACAGGACATACACAGGACCGAAATTGCGTTTCTCTCAGTCCCTCGGTGCAACAGTAAACATCTAAACATTGAAACACTGAAACATATAATAATAGACATAAGCATAAAATAGTAAAACTAACACTGTCCTGAGTTTTTTGCATAGTGGTATAAGAGTATGAAAATTTACACCAACTCTAAAACTAAAACATTAAACATTTAATGAACATAATATTGTCCTGAGTTTTTGCATACTAGTATAAAAAAAGAGTATAAAAAGTATAACTAAAATAAACTAAAGGTTTCTAGCATTGACATTTGCAAAGTGGCAAAGCAGCGTATGAGTCAATGTACACAGTATATGTATGAGGTAGTAGTTGATGTTGTTATAGAGGCAAAAAGTGGCATATGCAGTAAGGCACATTGGGCATCCCTAAATAAGACCGTTCAGAGCACACTGTATATGTACCAGCAGTGGTGTAGATATTAGAGTAGTGTAAATGTAAACAGTAGTAATTACATGTAAGCAGTAGTAATAAAAGTAAACAGTATTAATAAATGTAAACAGAGAATGTAAACAGTATTATGATTATAGGCAGTGATGTAATACAAACATTAGTGCAAGTATGAGAAGTAGTGCAAACTGTATGAGCACATGACCGAGAGTTTAGTGAAAACCCGTTTGATGACACAGAGTCCAGTGTTAAAAACTTTGTGTTGAGTGATAATGTGTGAGAAAGTTTTAGTGTTAAGGCAGTTCAAATGGGAGGGGGGGCAGAGCAGGCAGAGTGTTTAGCATTCTGACTGCCTGATGAACAGAGCTGTCTCTCAGTCTGCTGGTTCGAGCCTGGAGACTCCTCAGTCTCCTCCCTGATGGCAGCAGTCTAAAGCAGCTGTGTAGTGGGTGTGTGGGATCACCTGCCATGCGGTGGGCTTTCCGAGTGAGGCGTTTGCTGTGTAAGTCCTGCAGTGAGGGCAAGGAGGTGCCCACGATCTTCTCAGCTGCTCTCACAATGCGCTGGAGGCTCTTGCGGCAGGATGCAGTACATGCACCAAACCACACAGTGATGCAGCTGGTCAGGACACTTTCTATGGCACCTCTGTAGAAGGTGCTCATGATGGGGGTTGAAGCTCCAGCCCTTTTCAGCTTGCGGAGAAAGTAGAGACGCTGGTGAGCCTTCTTTGCCAGTGCTGCAGTGTTCCTGCTCCAGGACAGGTCCTTTGAGACGTGCACTCCCAGGAACTTGGTGCTGTCTACTCTCTCCACTGCGGTGCTGTTGATGGTCAGAGGGGCATGTTGGGCATCCTTCTTCCTGAAGTCCACAACAATCTCCTTTGTCTTCTCCACGTTGAGAGTGAGATTGTTGTGTCCGCACCACAAGGCCAGGCGGCTCACCTCGTTCCTGTAGTCCGTCTCATCGTTGTTGCTGATGAGACCCACCACTGTTGTGTCGTCCGCAAACTTGATGAAGTGGTTGGAGCTGTACGATGGTGTGCAGTCGTGTGTTAGCAGGGTGAATAGAAGGGGGCTCAGCACACATCCTTGTGGGGCCCCTGTGTTCAATGTGATGGTGCTAGATGTGTTACTCCCGACCCGCACTGTCTGTGGTCTCCCGGTCAGGAAGTCTAGCAGCCAGTTACACATTGAGGTGTTCAGCCCCAGACTGTCCAGTTTAAGGATGAGCTGTTGGGGGATGATGGTGTTAAATGCCGAGCTGAAGTCGATGAACAACATTCTAACATAGGAGTCCTTCGTGTCCAGATGTGTGAGAGCTGTGTGAAGGGCAGAGGAGATGGCATCGTCGGTTGAGCGATTAGGTCGGTATGCAAATTGGAAGGGATCCAGGGAGTCAGGGAGGACAGATGTGATGCTTTTCATGACTAGCCGTTCAAAGCACTTCATCAGGATGGGGGTGAGTGCTACTGGGCGATAGTCATTGAGGCATGCGGGCGTTGCCTTCTTTGGGACAGGGATGATGGTGGTGGCTTTGAAACAGGTGGGGACGATGGCCTGGCTCAGTGAGATGTTAAAGATGTCCGTGAAGACCGCTGCGAGTTCCCCTGCACAGTCCTTCAGCACACGACCAGGTATGTTGTCAGGACCAGAGGCCTTCCGGGCGTTAATCTTGATGAATGATCGCCTTACGCTGTCTGAGGACAGCGTCAGCACCTGGCCATCAGGAGAGGGGGGGAGTTTATGTGCTGGTGTGCTGTTACTTGCCTCGAACCGAGCAAAGAACTCATTCAGTTCATTCAGCGCAGAGGCTGAGCTGTCACAGGTCTGGGGGGGTGGTTTGTAGTTTGTGATGGTCTGTATTCCCTGCCACAGACTGCGTGTATCCCTGCTGTCCTTGAAACGGTGAGCTATTTTCCCAGAATACTGCTTCTTTGCCTTTCTGATGCCCCGGTCCAGGTTGTTTCTGGCTGCCCTCAGGCCCACCTGATCTCCCGCTTTGAAGGCAGCATTCCTGGCTTTCATGAGTCTGTGAACCTCAGCTGTCAGCCATGGCTTCTGGTTAGCCCGAACAGTGATGGTTTTAAGGTTGGTTACATCATCAATGCACTTGGTGATGTATGAACATACAGTGTCTGAGTACTCCTGGAGACATGTGGTGTTGTTTGTGGTAGCAGCTTCTTTGAACATACTCCAATCTGTGGTGTCAAAACAGTCCTGGAGTGCCTCTGAAGACCCCTCTGGCCACACTCGTATCTGCTTGCGGACTGGTTTTGTGACTTTCACCAGTGGCCTGTATGCTGGCTTTAGCATAACACAGATATGGTCAGAAGCACCAATGTGGGGGAGGGGGATGGCTCTGTAGGAATTTTTCATGGTGGTGTAAACCTGGTCCAGGGTGTTGTTTCCTCTTGTTGCAAAGTTTATGTTTCTGTATGTTTTTGGAAGAACACTCTTTAAATCTGCATGGTTGAAATCACCAGCCGTGATGAGAAAAGCATCAGGGTGGGCTGTTTGTTGCTCACTGATGTGCAGATATAGTTCATTCAGTGCCTCACCTCTATCTTTGCTGTTGGAGCTTGGGGGGACATATACAGCAACAATCAGAACAGCTGTAAACTCCCTCGGTAAAAAGAACGGTCTGCATTTAATAGTCATGAACTCCACTAAATGTGAGCAGTGTTTGTAGACCACAGCAGCATCACGACACCATGCGTTGTTGATGTAAACACAGAGCCCCCCTCCCCTTCTCTTACCTCCCTCGAGGGTTCGGTCCGCTCTGTAGCATGTTAGCTGCTCCAGCTGAATAGCATGGTCCAGAACGTTGTTGTTGAGCCACGTTTCCGTGAATACAAACACACAACAGTCTCTCACAGTCTTTTGTGTCGTTCGTAGCAGGCGTATATAATCCAATTTGTTGTCCAAGGAGCGCACGTTAGCCAGAACCATGGATGGGATCGCCGGCCTGTGTGGGCTAGCTGCTAGCCTCGCTCTGATACCTCCGCGTTTACCCCGCTTCTGTTTCCTGTCACGCCGCTTGTGGCGTTTCCATGGCGGGCGCGGTGAAGCGTCACGCCGCTTGTGGTACTTCCACGGCGGGCGCGATGAAGGGAAGCTCGGGGCTGGCTTCCAGAGCAGCTCGCAGTCACGAAGCTGATGTAACTCCTCCTCGAGCTCATGTAGCTTCTCCTGGAGTTCGCTGTTTATTCCCAAATGAGCGGTTTTTCCGACATCAAGCAGGAATTCACGGCTATACTTGCGTTCTTGAACACGTAGACAAGACAAAGACGTGCCGGCAAATTGCGGCGTGCAGGACAAAACAGACGAAAGCACCGTGTTGCTGGGAGAGAGAGAAGCCGCAACGTTTGCACGCGCCGCCATGTTGGATGCATAAACTAAGCACGTAATAGAAAACAAAATCATTACAAACAGCAGCACGATCATGAGTCTGTATGAGCAAATGGTCACAGATGAACACAGCAACAAGAAAACAGATCAGCATCAGTGTAGTGGACCTACCCAGGGTCAAACTAAGGTTTTTGAACTGTCCAGTGATGACCTTTGATGACCTCTCAGTGAACAGACGTTTAACACTTTAATGATTTTGGGGCGGCCGTGGCGTAGTGGTAATGGCAGTCATCCCCTGATCGGAAGGTTGGCGGTTCGAATCCCGGTTCCCCACACCATGTGTCGTTGTGTCCTTGGGCAAGACACTTAACCTCGAGTTGCTCCCAGTAGGACTGGAAAGCACCTTGCATGGTAGTCTGCCGCTACGGGTGTATGAATGTGTGAAACATTCAATGTGTGTAGCACTTTGAGATTTTCACTAATGAAAAGTGCGTTATAAATTGAATTCATTATTATTATTATTATAACACAATTTATTCCATTAGTTGTAATCTGAGAACATATATAGTCACTTACAAAGAGACTATTGGCTTCTTTGATTTTATTCTAATGTAATCAAAAGAATAACCTTTTGTCATTTTCATGATATGTTATATGCTGTGTTATTCTTTAAATGTGAAGCATGACTGTGTTACTTGATCAAATGAAAGTGTCTAATAAGTGTCAAAGTTCAGATAAGATGTCAAACTGACTTGCTCAGAAGTTGTTTTTGTTGAGTTTCAGCTAAAACTCTCACTAGCGTCTGAAAGTCTCCTCACTCAGACACTTTTCCTAAACAATTTCTCTCTGCTCTGAATTTCACCTTGAATCTTGATAACAACAAGTGAACTGCTCGACTGGTTCTTTTGGACCAATCGGGAAGGGACAAGTCCTCTCATCTCAGATCTTCTACTAAGGTTCTAAGCTTTACTAAAACGAGCGGAGTCTGCTAGAGTAAGCCTCAGACATGAGGTTTCCCAAAGAACTGATTGAATGTCAGTCACACGCTAAGGACACGTCATTCAGTTAAAGACTAATAACATGTTTGTTACAAGTCCACTTCGAACCGAGCGTAAGCTCAGAACTTTGTTTAGTCCTTTCTGGAATAAGTTATCTTGAGCCAGAAACCAGGAGCTGACGCATTTTCTGATGACCAACGCGAAACCAGGAGACGTTGGAAGGTAAACAAATAACCAGCTCAGATGTACTGGCCCCGCAAGGACCCCGTGCATCTGAAAAGCTACAAGGTCTTCTCTTACCGGGCTGTCGTCAAAAGGTAAAGAGCTGTTTACAAACGTACCTGGGATTTAGCAGAAGTCGGATGGAAAGTGTCATCTGGTTAAACTCAAGATAAATAACTTCCTCTCTTAACCTCTCCCTATTCCTCTTAAATCTCTCCCTATTTCATTTCTAAGCTGGTAACTATATTAAGTTAAGAGCCACAGACTAAGTATAATGACATCCTGTATTTATGTCTGTTGTTACAATTTAAATGTGCTGACGTATTAAATTGCAAGAAAGTGAAATCTATCAATCAAGTGTAATGGTGTTAATTTTAGTTGATTTATTTTAAATAAATGGTAGTGTCTCCTGGCATACCAAACTAAAGTCAACGTTTCCATTGTCACTCTATGGCTTCTGTTTTACTTATCCATCATAAAGATCACAGAAATATTGGGTAAACCGAAAAAGAAAAGAATCCGTGAAATTACTATTCAATCTGAATAATTAAATTAATTAAGGTAAAGAGGTCAGTATTAATATTGACCTCCTATATATCCTTTACATCAGCATGATGTGATATTTTGCCGTGATTATTCTTATTATTTATTTATTCATGAGTCTAACAGCCTCAGGGTAGAAGCTGTTCCTCAGTCTAGTGGTTCTACACTTGCACGAATGAACGAATGAATGAATGAATGAACACAGCAACATGAAACAGATCAACAGCAACATGAAACAGATCAGCAGTAACATGAAACAGATCAGTAGCAACATGAAACAGATCAGCAGTAACATGAAACAGATCAGCAGCAACATGAAACAGATCAGCAGTAACATGAAACAGATCAGCAGTAACATGAAACAGATCAGCAGTAACATGAAACAGATCAGCAGTAACATGAAACAGATCAGCAGCAACATGAAACAGATCAGCAGCAACATGAAACAGATCAGCAGCAACATGAAACAGATCAGCAGCAACATGAAACAGATCAGCAGCAACATGAAACAGATCAGCAGCAACATGAAACAGATCAGCAGCAACATGAAACAGATCAGCAGCAACATGAAACAGATCAGCAGCAACATGAAACAGATCAGCAGCAACATGAAACAGATCAGCAGCAACATGAAACAGATCAGCAGCAACATGAAACAGATCAGCAGCAACATGAAACAGATCAGCAGCAACATGAAACAGATCAGCAGCAACATGAAACAGATCAGCAGCAACATGAAACAGATCAGCAGCAACATGAAACAGATCAGCAGCAACATGAAACAGATCAGCAGCAACATGAAACAGATCAGCAGCAACATGAAACAGATCAGCAGCAACATGAAACAGATCAGCAGCAACATGAAACAGATCAGCAGCAACATGAAACAGATCAGCAGCAACATGAAACAGATCAGCAGCAACATGAAACAGATCAGCAGCAACATGAAACAGATCAGCAGCAACATGAAACAGATCAGCAGCAACATGAAACAGATCAGCAGCAACATGAAACAGATCAGCAGCAACATGAAACAGATCAGCAGCAACATGAAACAGATCAGCAGCAACATGAAACAGATCAGCAGCAACATGAAACAGATCAGCAGCAACATGAAACAGATCAGCAGCAACATGAAACAGATCAGCAGCAACATGAAACAGATCAGCAGCAACATGAAACAGATCAGTAGTAACATGAAACAGATCAGCAGCAACATGAAACAGATCAGTAGTAACATGAAACAGATCAGTAGTAACATGAAACAGATCAGTAGCAACATGAAACAGATCAGTAGTAACATGAAACAGATCAGCAGTAACATGAAACAGATCAGCAGTAACATGAAACAGATCAGTAGTAACATGAAACAGATCAGCAGCAACATGAAACAGATCAGCAGTAACATGAAACAGATCAGCAGCAACATGAAACAGATCAGCAGCAACATGAAACAGATCAGCAGCAACATGAAACAGATCAGTAGCAACATGAAACAGATCAGTAGCAACATGAAACAGATCAGCAGCAACATGAAACAGATCAGCAGCAACATGAAACAGATCAGCAGTAACATGAAACAGATCAGCAGTAACATGAAACAGATCAGCAGCAACATGAAACAGATCAGCAGCAACATGAAACAGATCATCCCCCTCTCCACCTCTGTTACAAATCTTGGAATAAAAATGGACTCTCATCTTACATTTGAAAATCACATTAAGCATCTGTTTAAAACCTGCTTCTTCCATCTTCGAAACATCTCCAGACTTCGCCCATCTCTGACTTTTCCTGATGCTGAGAAACTCGTCCATGCCTTTGTCTCCTCCAGGCTCGACTACTGCAACTCCCTGTTTATTGGTATCCCTGGCAAAAACCTTCAGAAACTTCAATACATTCAAAACAGTGCAGCAAGGATTCTGTTGAGAGTTCGTAAATTTGAACATATTACACCCATTCTCCATAACCTCCATTGGCTTCCTGTCACCTACAGAATTCAGTACAAAACTGCTCTCATTACACATCAATGCTTGCACGGCACTTCACCTGACTATCTAAAGGACATTCTTGCACCATATTCATCCACCCGGTCTCTACGATCACAGAACAGTAATTTACTTCATATTCCTCGGACCAAATTGAGGACTATGGGAGACCGAGCATTCTGTGTGGCTGCCCCCCGCCTGTGGAACTCCCTCCCTGACGACCTGAGAGCTCCACAGTCACTGGTTGACTTTAAAATCGGCATTAAGACTTTTCTTTTTAAGCAAGCCTATTCTGCTTTCACATGATTTTATCTTTGATCTTAGCTGTTATCTTTATTGATTTTACTTGATTTTATCACTTGTTTTATTTTATTTATTTTTTAAGCAAGCCTAAATCTACATGATTTTATCTTTGATCTTAGTCGATATTATTATAGATTTTATTTGATTTTATCACTTGTTTTATTTTTTACCTTTACCTTGTTACACATTGTAGCACTTTGAGATTTTTATTAATGAAAAGTGCATTATAAATTGAATTCATTATTATTATTATTATTATCAGCAGCAACATGAAACAGATCAGCAGCAACATGAAACAGATCAGCAGCAACATGAAACAGATCAGCAGCAACATGAAACAGATCAGCAGCAACATGAAACAGATCAGCAGCAACATGAAACAGATCAGCAGCAACATGAAACAGATCAGCAGCAACATGAAACAGATCAGCAGCAACATGAAACAGATCAGCAGCAACATGAAACAGATCAGCAGCAACATGAAACAGATCAGCAGCAACATGAAACAGATCAGCAGCAACATGAAACAGATCAGCAGCAACATGAAACAGATCAGCAGCAACATGAAACAGATCAGCAGCAACATGAAACAGATCAGCAGCAACATGAAACAGATCAGCAGCAACATGAAACAGATCAGCAGCAACATGAAACAGATCAGCAGCAACATGAAACAGATCAGCAGCAACATGAAACAGATCAGCAGCAACATGAAACAGATCAGCAGCAACATGAAACAGATCAGCAGCAACATGAAACAGATCAGCAGCAACATGAAACAGATCAGCAGCAACATGAAACAGATCAGCAGCAACATGAAACAGATCAGCAGCAACATGAAACAGATCAGCAGCAACATGAAACAGATCAGCAGCAACATGAAACAGATCAGCAGCAACATGAAACAGATCAGCAGCAACATGAAACAGATCAGCAGCAACATGAAACAGATCAGCAGCAACATGAAACAGATCAGCAGCAACATGAAACAGATCAGCAGCAACATGAAACAGATCAGCAGCAACATGAAACAGATCAGCAGCAACATGAAACAGATCAGCAGCAACATGAAACAGATCAGCAGCAACATGAAACAGATCAGCAGCAACATGAAACAGATCAGCAGCAACATGAAACAGATCAGCAGCAACATGAAACAGATCAGCAGCAACATGAAACAGATCAGCAGCAACATGAAACAGATCAGCAGCAACATGAAACAGATCAGCAGCAACATGAAACAGATCAGCAGCAACATGAAACAGATCAGCAGCAACATGAAACAGATCAGCAGCAACATGAAACAGATCAGCAGCAACATGAAACAGATCAGCAGCAACATGAAACAGATCAGCAGCAACATGAAACAGATCAGCAGCAACATGAAACAGATCAGCAGCAACATGAAACAGATCAGCAGCAACATGAAACAGATCAGCAGCAACATGAAACAGATCAGCAGCAACATGAAACAGATCAGCAGCAACATGAAACAGATCAGCAGCAACATGAAACAGATCAGCAGCAACATGAAACAGATCAGCAGCAACATGAAACAGATCAGCAGCAACATGAAACAGATCAGCAGCAACATGAAACAGATCAGCAGCAACATGAAACAGATCAGCAGCAACATGAAACAGATCAGCAGCAACATGAAACAGATCAGCAGCAACATGAAACAGATCAGCAGCAACATGAAACAGATCAGCAGCAACATGAAACAGATCAGCAGCAACATGAAACAGATCAGCAGCAACATGAAACAGATCAGCAGCAACATGAAACAGATCAGCAGCAACATGAAACAGATCAGCAGCAACATGAAACAGATCAGCAGCAACATGAAACAGATCAGCAGCAACATGAAACAGATCAGCAGCAACATGAAACAGATCAGCAGCAACATGAAACAGATCAGCAGCAACATGAAACAGATCAGCAGCAACATGAAACAGATCAGCAGCAACATGAAACAGATCAGCAGCAACATGAAACAGATCAGCAGCAACATGAAACAGATCAGCAGCAACATGAAACAGATCAGCAGCAACATGAAACAGATCAGCAGCAACATGAAACAGATCAGCAGCAACATGAAACAGATCAGCAGCAACATGAAACAGATCAGCAGCAACATGAAACAGATCAGCAGCAACATGAACAGCAACATGAAACAGATCAGCAGCAACATGA
>JBBPBX010018924.1:0-45041 GCA_038048925.1 Garcialebias charrua
ACATTGATTTTAGAGTTTGTTATGTTTTACCTTTTTGTATAGTACTTCTGTGATTTTATGATTTTATTTTTCCTTTTGTAAAGCACTTTGTGACTCTCATGTCTGTGAAATGTGCTATATATTTTGTATAGATTGGGTGGAATAGATAAATACACCTACATGTTTATTATTTGTTGTTGCTTGGTTTATGTTGTTGGTTACAGTTTTAGTTTGTTTTAGGTTGTTGTATGGGGTTCGATCTCCGGTCTCGGAAAACTTTGTGGAATTACTTTTTTTTATTTTTTAAAGTTTGTAATAGGGGTGGGCGATATATCGAATATACTCGATGTATCACGATATTTTAAATGTACGATGGTTAAAAGGGCTATATCGTGTATATCGAGGATCCTCCTGCTGTCGCGCGGGCTCCCACTCGCCCCCCTCCTTCCTGCAGGCTGCAGGAGGACGGAGCTTCGGAGACCTTCAGCACAAGTAAACACGGCAGATATGAAGAGCGCTGAGGGGGAAAAACAATGTTCTGAGCTAGTTTGGATTAAATTGTCAGATGAGGGCATAAAAAATGTTTTTGTAGAAAATAATCCCGAAGAGTCGGAACTATGAATCTTTTTCACCATTTAAACAGCGGAGTGGAGCATGATGAAACGGCAGAACCAAGTGTTTTTCCAGCCTGCTGCTTCATTAAAACAAACCACGGGTCTGAGCTCATTTAGTCATGCGTGCACCGCAGAGAGAGGTGGAGACATTAATAAATCAGCATTTTATCATTATCGCTAAAGATACGGTCCTTAGCGGCTAACAAGATGGCTAACGCGTTAGCCGTCTTCTTCCACAGCTGAGACTGACCGTGTCTTTAGCGATACAGCTGATTTAATAATGTCTCCACCTCTCTGTTCACGTTTCTGAGTGGAGGCTGTCGTGTTTTTACACAAGGATTCAATGCGACACTTTGTAGAGCAACTTAGAGAACGTCTTCGTGAACCCGGAAACAACCCCCTGACCCTTTCACAATAAAACCGGATACAGTACACAGAGGCTCACTGTGATAAATCTGTTCTTGTTCAGAGGTTTTGCAGACATTGCCTGAACTTGGCACAGTTTGTGGTTTGTTGTTAAAAATTACTAGCACATGCAAATAGTTGAGAGTTGTTACCTGTGACTGTTCTGGGTCAGTAAATTTTATGGCCACTGTTTACACTTTTGTTTTTGTATTTTAAAGGCCTTAAATGTTTTGATTTAATATTTTTTTAATGTTAAAAGCACAAGAGCACCTTTTTAAGTTTAAATTATTTATTCTTCCTTTTTGCTTGAAGTACTTTTTATTTATGTGTGCAATTGATGGTTAAAATAAAATATTTAAGTTTGTTCAAATTTAGTGTTGACATTTTTTAATCAATTTTGAATCATTTTTTCATTGATTTTGGAGATATCGCGATATATATCGTGTATCGTGATATAGCCAAAAAATATCGCGATATAATATTTTCCTCATATCGCCCAGCCCTAGTTTGTAACATTTCAACACGCTGGCACTTAGAAACATTTTGAACAGAGACACGTTTCTGGTCCCTCCTCACTCAGAGCCATATATGACTCAGCTCCACCTCACTCACGCAGCAGCCTGAAATGCTCCGCCCCCACATGTCCCGTCTCAACTCTGGTCTCAACCGTTGCAAAGTTCTGTGATTATATGTTAATAAAACGTTCTAAAAAATAAAATAAAACCATGGATCACTGGTCCAGCAACACAAAAACACCCTGAAATCTGCAGAGCTTCACGCAACCACGTTGGACATGAATTAATTCGCTCGTGACAAATCCACTTCCTCATTTCTGTCAGTGAAGGAAGAAGCGAACACCGCTGCGGGCTCGCTGCAGGGTTGACAGGCGGGGGCGTGGGTTAGGGGGTGAGAAGTAAGAAGCTCTGTTTTTATTGGCTGAATGGCTGGTAATAAAGTCTGTTTTTATTGGCTGATTAAACGCGGGCCGCTCTCTGGTTTTTATAAATGCTTTTATTACCACCGGGAGACGCCAGAGGAATATCGTTTTTTTCAGATATTACATGTCAAAAATCAATCTTTCAAGAGATAGTGGCAGTTTGAAGAAATATGTTTAAAAAAAAAAAGAAGCTAAATACTAAACCTTTAAGCCTTTTGTTTTGGATAGATCGGGTGGAATAGATAAATACATCTACATGTTTATTAGGGATGCACCGATAAATCGGCCGGCCGATCGATCGGCTCCGATTTCCTTAATTTGGGGAGATCGGTGATCGGCCGATCTTTAAATGAGAAGCCGATTTTATCTACCGATTTTATCTGCCTCAGCAAAGGTTGGAAAATCCTGAAAATTTAGGGTGCATTTTGACCTTTTAACACCTGAAAATCGGTATCGGCCAAAATCGGAATCGGCAGGTCAGACTTTCTAAAAATCGGTAATCGGTGATCGGCCAGAAAATTGAAATCGGTGCACCCCTAATGTTTATTCTTTGTTGTTGCTTGGTTTATGTTGTTGGCTAGAGTTTTAGTTTGTTTTAGGTTGTTACTGGAGGAGGCGTGAACGCAGCACAACCCCAACCTCCTCCCATCCTTTTCTCTCGACACTCCCATTTTCATCGGGATTTTGAATCTGGTATGGGGGCGGAGTGTTCAGCTAAAACCCCCTGTGGATTTGTAACTCCGCCCCCATACAACAACCTAAAACAAACTAAAACTCTAGCCAACAACATAAACCAAGCAACAACAAAGAATAAACATGTAGATGTATTTATCTATTCCACCCAATCTATACAAAACAGGCTTTAAAAAAAAAAGAAAGTAATACCACAAAATTTCCGAGACCCGCATCCCAAGCCAGCTCTTATGCCCCTTTTCCACCGGTCGGCTCGGGTCGGATGTTACGTCATATGTGCGTCGCAGAGACCCCCTTTCATCCTTTTCCACCGGATATTCCGTGCTAAGCCGCGCGAGATTTCTTGAGATTTTCGGGCTAGTTTCAGAGGGGTACTGAAGCGAGCTCACCCGCTCCGGAAGTAGGAAGGAGGAGACTCGAGCTGTTTTTACGGAAGCGAGGGACGCGATCACTGCAGGACTTTTACATGATAAACACGGTAAAAACAATTATTATTTTTTAAATTTATAGCAAAGATGGGTCTTCAGCTGAACGTGTCCTTAATAAAATCACGTACTGCTCAAAACTGCAGGATTTAAAAAAAATAGGTTCGCCACGAGCAACACGCGGCGCGCGGGCGGCTTTATGTCTTTAAATGTAGCTCAATGAACAGATATAAAATATATTTCATAGCTGACTTTAATAGTACGAGGGCTCCTGAGCTTAACCACGCTTTAATATTGTCACGTATGGTCAAATGTGCTGCATTTAAAGTAGTTTCGCTTTGACTTTTTCCAAAACCTGTGTTTGCACAACGAAAATAAATTATAAAAATTCGAATTTTATTTCAAATAACTCCAACAGGATACATTTCGTATATGAACATGTTGTGATCACACTAGATTTTTTTGAAAAATATCAGCTTTGTGGTTTTTGATAGAATTGATAATATGTGAAACAAAGTAGAAAATAATGGACGTAGGTTGACACATTTATGTCTATAAAACATTGAATTTTATTTCAAATAACTCCAACAGGATACATTTCGTATATGAACATGTTGTGATCACACTAGATTTTTTTGAAAAATATCAGCTTTGTGGTTTTTGATAGAATTGATAATATGTGAAACAAAGTAGAAAATAATGGACGTAGGTTGACACATTTATGTCTATAAAACATTGAATTTTATTTCAAATAACTCCAACAGGATACATTTCGTATATGAACATGTTGTGATCACACTAGATTTTTTTGAAAAATATCAGCTTTGTGGTTTTTGATAGAATTGATAATATGTGAAACAAAGTAGAAAATAATGGACGTAGGTTGACACATTTATGTCTATAAAACATTGAATTTTATTTCAAATAACTCCAACAGGATACATTTCGTATATGAACATGTTGTGATCACACTAGATTTTTTTGAAAAATATCAGCTTTGTGGTTTTTGATAGAATTGATAATATGTGAAACAAAGTAGAAAATAATGGACGTAGGTTGACACATTTATGTCTATAAAACATTGAATTTTATTTCAAATAACTCCAACAGGATACATTTCGTATATGAACATGTTGTGATCACACTAGATTTTTTTGAAAAATATCAGCTTTGTGGTTTTTGATAGAATTGATAATATGTGAAACAAAGTCTTTATTGTGTTCTTCTTCTAGTGGTGGCTAGTACTGTAGTAAATAGCTTGAGGAACACTACTGCCACCATGTGGTAAGACGAGTAGGATTCTGGACCCCGCCCACAGAAGGGGTACAAAAAAGCTGTGGAAACAGAACATAGATGTGACCCGACCCGAACTGAGCCGACCTGAGCCGATCCAACCCGAGCCGAGCCGAGCGGTGGAAAAGAGGCATTAGACCACTGACCCAACTCGGCATTCATGCATTGCTCCTGTATCACACAGTATTAAAACAAATACAACTAGATCAGGGGTGTTCAGACTTTTTCAGCATGTGAGCTACTTTTGAAATGATCGTGTCTAAGTGATCTACCTACTATAAGGCCCTGTTTACACGAAAACAACCTGTGGAAACATTAGCGATTTTTCAATGTTTATTGGGGATAATAAACAAAAAATAAGCAGGTTTACATGAAAAATGCTGTACCGGTAGTTTTCATGTCAGTCGGGTTGCCAGATAAGAAATTATGAACTATAGTACTGTGGCTTTAAAATTATAGTATTTTGACCTAAACTGTTTGCTGAGTAAAGATGTTCTAAGATTCAATTAAATTCAGTTTATTTTATATAGCGTCAATTCACAAAAGAAGTAATCTCAGGGCACTGAACAGACAATTTTTTTAATGTCATGCTGCGATCTACCAGTACTACCTCAGAGATCTACCAGTAGATCACGATCTACCTAATGAGCACCCCTGAACTAGATAGTTTCGATGAAGTGTAAAATATTCTTAAAATAAATAAGTTAAAATACACAAATAACTAGTGTCATTCCGAAAACTATAATATGCTTTATGATTTGTTCTTTGTTCGACTGCCCCTAGTGGTCTGGAGCACTTCCATTGTAGCTTTCCCCATTTGCAGCTCGTTCTGTGTTTGCAGGCCGTCCGTTCTTTAGGAGCGCGTCTTATCTTTTGCAGTGCGTTTCATCTTTTGGAGCGCTGTTTTCTTTTTTGCGTTGCAGCTGCTTTTTAATTTGTAGCATTTGGCTTTTCAACGCGTTCGTGCTTTTGGTGCAGGTTTTATCTTTTGCAGTGCGTCTCATCTTTTGGAGCGCTGTTTTCTTTTTGCAGTGCGTTTGCACCCCTCGGCCACCGTAGTAACGATTTTGGAAAATAATCTAATTGCAACTTTTTTTCTATAAATTGCAATTGCGATTTAAAACGTGATTATTTTTTAAATATCTTCAAGTATTTTTCAACAAACAGAAGCAATAAATCAATCTATTTTATAATAAACAATGTCAGATTTATTTAAAGCAGAGATTACAATAAAGCAAACAAATCTATGCCTTTTCTTTTCACCATTTCTATTTTTTCTTGTTTCATAAACATAATAGTAAACATGTTAAGTGAACTTCCTAACTACTGTCTGAACTTCACATGACAGTTAATAAATATAAAAAATTAGATATAAAAAAAATTAAACTTACTGCTTTCCAGCCAGTAACATCATAAAAAATAAAGTGCCAAAAACAAAGAATCTGCTTTAAAGCTCCCCTGACATCATCTTTGAACTTTCCATAAAATGGCACAACATATATATATTTTAAGATTGAACTATGATCGTTTTTGCTAAAACAATGTTAAATTAATGAACATTTCTCTCAAAAATAGTTTAAAATTAGCGCCGTTTTTTTACACTGTAAATCCGGGTTTTTCCGGTCACGTGACTGTGACGTCACATCCAGACTCTGCTCCAACGCGCACATTGAATACAATGGAGAAAGATACAAACGCATCCGTCGAATTTAGCCATTTAAAACTTTAGATTTTAGCGATGTGGCTTCAGTTCGTGAAGAAGAAGTTATTTTGAGTGATCAACAACAAACAGCATGGGTTCTTTTGTCCGTGCTGCTTTTTTTTTTAGGAGAAGTTTCACATTCATGAAGTGAGCACCAGGTGTCAGCAAAGCTATCGTGATAACTCTTACAGAGCACAAGCAGCACGGACAAAAGAAACCATGCTATTTGTTGTTGATCACTCAAAATAACTTCTTCACGAACTGAAGCCAAATCGCTAAAATCTAAAGTTTTAAATGGCTAAATTCGACGGATGCGTTTGTATCTTTCTCCATTGTATTCAATGTGCGCGTTGGAGCAGAGTCTGGATGTGACGTCACAGTCACATGACCGGAAAAACCCGGATTTACCGTGTAAAAAAACGGCGCTAATTTTAAACTATTTTTGAGAGGAATGTTCATTCATTTAACATTATTTTAGCAAAAACGATCATAGTTCAATCTTAAAATATATATATGTTGTGCCATTTTATGGAAAGTTCAAAGATGATGTCAGGGGAGCTTTAACCAACTCGTTATTTTCTGGGAATTCAAACTCAGTGAACACAAAATAAACTAGTATCTGTTCTTATTAAATCTTTTATATGTAAAAAAAACCCTCACGCACAGCGTCTTGTTTTTTTATAGCCATCAACGGACGTGCTGCCCCTCTTTGGTACCAAACTTTCAGATTTATCATCGTCTGTCGAGCCTGACGTCATTGTGCAACTGGTTAAAGCGGAGTGTTGACTTCTCCTACTCTCTGCTCTGGTTTGCTCCACTCACTCACAAGTCACTTACCCAGGTCATGTGAACAATCAAATTGCAGCCTTCGCAATTAGAAAATCTTGTTTTATCATATTGCGATTTTATTGCAAATGCAATTAATTGTTCAGCCCTAGTTCAGACAGATATTAAAATCCCTGCCACATATTACTGTACCCTGGCTTTCTGCTATCATGATTTCGAATACAGGTAGTCCCCGACTTACGAGCACTCTTACTTACGAGGTTCCGGACTTACGAATTTGCATATCATTAAAAAAAAAATTATTTAAGTTTTTTTTTTTAAATAAATGAATACATGTACAGTACTGTACAGTCACCAAGCACTTAGCCTATCCTAACACAGTTTTTAAAGATGAAGGAGTGAGCTGAATTGTCTCCCTTTCACATAAAGTGAAAGTAGCTCCCTTTATGTGAATGGAGCCTGCTGGGGAGGAGGGAGACAATTCAACTGACTCCTTAACTGTGTTAGGATAGGCTAAGTGCTTGGTGACTGTACAGTAATGTACTGTACATTTATCTATTTATAAATAAAAAAAATACTGTATATATACTAGGCTTGTTATAGATTAACCGATTCGACCGGATATCCGG
The DNA here is from genome assembly GCA_038048925.1 of Garcialebias charrua. Lineage (NCBI taxonomy): Eukaryota > Metazoa > Chordata > Actinopteri > Cyprinodontiformes > Rivulidae > Garcialebias > Garcialebias charrua. The sequence goes on from JBBPBX010018924.1 coordinate 7,464, forward strand.
TTTGACAAGCTAGCGATGTGGTTGCATCGGTAGCAGCCACGTAAACCGACAGCAACCAGCCACAAATCCAGAGATGAACCGGTTAAAAAGACACGGACCGGTTACGGACCGGTTATCGCGAGACTTGCTGGGTTTACAATGCGTTTCTAAAACAACGCGAGAGCGAAGCTATTCTCACGCATGCGCCATAGCTCACCAAGAGCACGAGCGAGCATGGATGTAAACAGTAGCCGCGCGCGCTAGCGAGTCACCGCGAAAGATTTTCAACACATCAGCCAGACAAAAATCTAAAGTGTGGAACGTTTTCGGGTTTTACTAGAAGGACGGAAAACTCGACAAAAGCCACGCTATTTGTAAGCTATGCAGCGCACCTCCGAAGTACACTGGTAGCACAACAAACCTCGACCAACAACTTTTCAAGCCTCACAACAACGAGCAGGATCATGCAGCTGCCACACACAAAGCGACGGGTAACGTTATCACTAAATTTTACGGGCAACTCAGTGATAGTTCATCACGAGCTGGAGCTACACAGGCCTTGAAGATCTCTTCCACACTGCAGTAGCTCTGGACCCCCGTTTTAAGTCCCTGCCCTTCCTCAGTAGCAGTGATAACTCCTGTCAATGAGCCCACAGAATGGGTGAACAGTCTTGTTGTTACACAGAAGAATAAACACGTTGTTGGACTCGAACTGCGTTGTCTCAGCCTTCACCTATAACAGGGGTGTCAAAGTCAAATACACCAAGGGCCACAAAAAAATAATTGCTACAAGCCAAGGGCCGGACTGGTTCAATGTTTATTATAAGGGGGTGATATAATAATTTTTTTCTTCTTTCTGCACTCTTTTCANACAGGTGGAGGGAGGTGCGCAGCTCGGTTTGGTCTTTTGAAGCGCTCGGATGATAAGGAGGCGGGACACCCCGACATATTACGTCATGAAATTAGCATATCATGATATAACTTTTTTTCCCAGGCAAGCTTTCTTTTTACCGGTAATACCGGGAACGATATGATATGGCCCAGCCCTACTGTATGGAATCCCCCCTTCTTCTTACAACACTCAACAGACATCTGGGGAAAGAGGAGACCAGTTTCTCAGGTTTAGAAATAGGAATGCTCTCCCATTCATGTCTAATACAGGCTTCTAACTGTTCAATCGTCTTGGGCCTTCTTTGTCGCACCTTCCTCTTTATGATGCGCCAAATGTTCTCTATAGGTGAAAGATCTGGACTGCAGGCTGGACATTTCAGTACCCGGATCCTTCTCCTACGTAGCCATGATGTTGTGATTGCTGCAGAATGTGGTCTGGCATTATCTTGTTGAAAAATGCAGGGTCTTCCCTGAAAGAGATGACGTCTAGATGGAGCATATGTTGTTCTAGAACCTGAACATAGTTCTCTGCATTAATGGTGCCTTTCCAGACATGCAAGCTGCCCATGCCACAAGCGCTCATGCAACCCCATACCATCAGTGATGCAGGCTTCTGAACGGAGCGTTGATAACAACTTGGGCTATCCTTGTCCTCTCTGGTCCAGATGACATGGCGTCCCAGTGTTCCATAAAGAACTTCAAATCGTGACTCATCTGACCACAGAACAGTCTTCCATTTTGCCACACTCCATTTTAAATGACCCTTGGCCCAGTGCAAATGTCTGAGCTTGCTTAGAAATGGCTTCCTCATTGCACTTAGGGGTGTAACGGTATGCTAAAATCACATTTCGGTTCGGTTCAATTACAAGGAGGGTTCGGTTCGGTTAATTTTCGGTACAAAAAAAAAAGACAAAATAAAGACTTACAAAATGTTTATTTTGAAAATATGCCAAAAATACGTTTGTATTGTATTGTAGTAATAAATAAAAGTGACCCATTTGGATGATATTTTAAATAAACAGCACTCTACAATAAATAAACTACTGTATATTAACAATAATAAAAATCTTAATACTGTAAATACAATAACAGTCAGAACCAGAACAATAAGCAGCAACAGACTGTTTACAATCTAACTACCGTATTTTCTGGAATAAAGGTTGCACCTGAATATAGGTCGCATTGTCCAATTATTGCCAAAAATTTGGAAAAATCCATATATAGGTCGCACCTGAATATAGGTCACACATACGTCAAAATGTGGACCGCGTTTAGCTCTGCTGCAAATGTCTGCCACAGGAGCGCACAGCAACGCTTTTAAGAAGATTAACACTTAAAACAATTATTTGTTTGATAAAATTATAGCAAATATGTGTCTAAGCTGAACTTTTCTTTAATAAATGAATAATTTTAGCAGGATAAACACCTAAAAAAATATATTTGTTAGCTGACATTATTGTAAGAGTGTGTCTCAGTTAAAGTTTTGTTAATAAATGATTACAAATCAGCTTATTTTATAAAAAGCCATAAATAGGTCGCACCTGAATATAGGTCGCAGGGCATGCAAAAATGATAAAAAGCCGCAACCTATTAGGGCTGTGCGATATGACAATATATATCGTGGGGACGATAGAAACGTGTCTATCGTGCTACTTTCCTTCTATCGTCTCTATCGTGATAAATAAGAATAAAAAAATAACTGTTTGCGTTGCGACGCAAAGAAGCTTCATATTGTGGTTTAGCGACATGACGGCGCTGCTTTGTGTTTGACGCACGCGCGGGTTTGCGACACATGCTTTACGTTGTTAAACTCGAGAGCAGAGGAGACGCGGGGGCATGTAGCCGGTGTCACAACAAGGAGAAACCGCTGCACAGGCAGCCCAAGAAGAAGAACTTTTACCAAAAAGAGGGAGAAGCTCACCTTGTTAGCTTCCATTATTTTGCTCCGCTGAAACTCGGAGACAAAATGGGTCCAGAGGAAATGAACCCAGAGTCCAACCGAGTCCGAACTCGGGTCCAGTTAACCAATACAAAACAGACCAGAGACACAACAGAACCGGAATCAAACGCAACGTTTTCTCTTTTCTGTTTCTTGCCTTGTTTACTCCAGCTTCCAGAGCGGATTTCTTCTTCGTGGGTTTTATTAGCAGCCGTTGTTTTACCGCCACCTGCAGGAAAAATTTGGACCAAAGTAGAAAAGGAGTTGTTTGTTTGTTAGTTTATTCATTTTATAATATGAAATACAACAATTAACGTATTCATAATAGAAAAAATAAAATGAAAGGTAGCAGATGAAGAATAAATCTTATTAAATCTGCTCCTTATTCATCTAATAACAGTTCAAACAATATTTTCTATAATAACAAAATAAGTAAATAACTCAGTCAATTTTCAATTCACATATATCACACATTAAATTAGATTCATTTATATTTTTTTAGCAATTCATTTTTTACCAGTTTCTTAAATACAAGGAATGATTTGGCTTCCTTAACATTTGTCATTAAGTCATTCCATAATCGTACTCCTTGAATTAAGGTAGATCTTAGGTAGATCTAGTTTCTACTTTGGTCCAAATTTCCTTGTTCTTTTTGTTCACATTCTTATAATTGTAACTATCTGTAGTAAAATAATAAAATAAAAAAACTTTGGTCCAAATTTTTCCTGTACACACACACACACATCGTGTTGTATATATCGTGATATATATCGTTATCGTGATATAAAAAAGTCCATATCGTGATATATGATTTTTTCCATATCGCCCAGCCCTAGACAGGGCTATGGTCTGAAATAATACAGTGGCATATATTACATTTTTCTAACCTGTACAGGTCTTTTTTTAACATAAAAAATAAAATAAAATAAATTTAGAGTAAAGTTTGTGTGCACATGAGTACCGGTAGTGTGTATGTTTTTTCTTGGTTGGATTCACTTCCCTCAAAACGTTCACTGTTCCTAGTTCATGCATTAACGTTTATGTTTTCTGTGGATGTTTTGGATTTTGAATTTACTGTTCATAGAGTCCAGCCTTGTGTTCAGACAGATATTAAAATCCCTGCTACATATTACTGTACCCTGGCTTTTTGCTATCATGATTTCGAATATACATTTGTAGTAGGGCTGGGCCATATCATATCATTCAAGATAATACCAGTAAAAAAAAAGCTTGCCCGGGCAACAACAAAAAAAAAAGATATTGTGATATGCTAATTTCGTGACGTAATACTTCAAGGCATCCCGCCCCCTTAACAACCAAGCACGCCGAACGACCAAACCGAAGTGCGCACCCCCTCTCCACCTGTCGGTAATGGTGTAACGCAAATTAGTTGCATGTAATACTAGCTAGCTAAAATGCTAAAAACAACGCGCTTCTCAGCTGTTTCTCCATCTAGCTCTAAACTGCAGGTACAGACAGTTCAACTGTCTCTCCCTCCCCGCACCCCGCTCTGAGCTGCCGGTACAGGCTGCATCTCCCCCGCTCTAAACTGTGGGTACAAACACGTGCATCTCAACTCTCTGAGTTCCACAGTCTGTCCACGGACCAAGAGGTAGGTGATCAGAGACAGATCAGTCAGAAAAATTAATCAGAGAAATGAATCATTCCTGCAGGAACAGATGAAACTGAAACACCAACAAGCTTCAGGGTCAGCTGGACACCTTGTTACAAGTTATGGAAGTTACAGATCATTTAAAGGCAACATATTTTGTTGTATGTTACATTTATGTCCAACAGATCTTAAGCTTCCTTTTATTTAGTTGTTTGGGGAAACTGCACCTTCACTTTAATTTTTGTGGTGGTTTTTGTTGATCTATATTTTGTGCAGACTTTTTCAATCTAAATAACAGAAGGGCCATTTAAAAATATATATTTGAAGACTGAATACTTTACTAAATAAAGTAATTTCAGTAAAATTACCCCTTAATACTGCAAAGCAATATGTTAAGTTAATTTAGTCAAATAAATAACTGATTTCTTGTTGTTTTTTTTTTGGGTTATATCACAAAATTTATCGTTATCGTCAGAATGCTCTGAAATATCACAATATAATATTTGAGCCATATCGCCCACCCCTAGTTTGTAGAAGGGCCAATCACTTCCAAGTGGAACACAGACATTTAAGAGACTTATTAAATTACCATCTAATTTTCCTGCTGTCATTACATATTTGCCTTCTTTACATATTTGCCTTCTTTATCCTTGTATTTACCTATATGCTCATGGTTGGCAGACCTAGATATTAATATTGCCACTCCTCTTCGCTTTCTGGATATAATATCCAAATTTCACTGTTTGAATGGAACTACTGAAATAAATCAACTTTTTCATGATATTCTAATTTTATGACCAGCACCTGTATTTGCTAGGTGCTGGTAACTGTCAGGCTTACTTATAACTTATGAACAAATATGACTGCCTTGTCATTTGGGGAGCCATGCTTAAATCTTGTTGCTCTGCTGCTGAGATGATAAATAACTCCAACACCTCCTCAGCTGCAGTTTTTATCATGCTCTTTGCTTGTCAACCACAGCACGCATGCGGCAAAGAGTATAAACTCAAATCGAGAGTGACACCAGCCCCTCTTTTCCGTTGACAAAACTTTTGTTTTATCGATGAGTTTGTCCAACTTTATTTTTTTCTGCCTGGATTATTGAACATGCATCAGGATGTTAGTATGTGATGTGTGACATGACACTCACTGGATCTGACATTTTGTTAGTGTTGTAGCCCTTTCCGTGCAGTCCATTAACGCAGCTTGAGGCTCCACTTTCGGTCAGCATGAACTGCTGGGTCAGAGTCGTTTACGGAGAAAACTGGGTAGTTTCTTGGATTGTTGCGTTTTGCCACAGTGTTAAAGAGGAACTAAACTCAAAAATAACTTTTTTTAGCTGATGGAACTCCCTAGAATGTGTTCTAGAATGTGTTCTAAATGTTTTACAGCACTATGTCTGTGTTAATTTTCAGATATTTGTGCGTATATGTTTAAATCTGCAATATTTGGTCTAAAAGTGTGTTTACGGTATTCCTATGGGTTGAACAGATGTATTGCACCCTGATTTTGTGATTGGCCTACGATTCGCACTGTTGACGTGTTTTCGCACTCTGTCGTCATGAACGTGGTTCAGGCTAGGGCTGAACGATTTTGGAAAATAATCTAAATGCGATTTTTTTTCTATAAATTGCGATTTAAAATGCGATTTTTTTAAATACCTTCTCAAGTATTTTTCAACAAACAGAAGCAATAAATCAATCTGTTTTATAATAAACAATGTCAGATTTATTTAAAGCAGAGATTACAATAAAGCAAGCAAATGTAAGACTTTTCACCATTTCCATTTTTTCTTGTTTCATAAACACAATAGTAAATGAGTTAAGTGAACTTCCTAACTACTGTCTGAACGTCACATGACAGTTAATAAATAAATGTAAAAAATTAGATATAACATACCTGCAAACTCAGAAGGGATGAAAAAGGTGACAAACGTTGCGCCAAGCCCCCCCCCCCGGAAATAGTTGGTGATTATGTAATTTTTTTAACATGCTTCAGGTAAAAGTCATTTACTAACTAATTTAATGAGGACATACGTAAATAGGAAAGATTGTGTCAACCAAAAATATTAAACAACAACAGCAAGCCAAATACAGCAGAACATTTTGCTAACAGTAAAAACTAATTTCTTAAATGTTTTGCCAGAAATTTTGAATAAAGTAGATGCCATTTCCTGCATTCTGGTGTATTTTTAACAAGTTGTTAAACATCTATGTTTACCTACATTTAAACACTTGATTCAACAACTATTTAAGAGACATCTAACAAAATAGTCAGGTCCTGTGGACAGATTAAAAAATTGTTTAAATTATTATTGATCATGCATCAGGATATTTTAGAGACACCTCATTCAACTAGTTCATATAGACATCATCCTGTTTTTAAACTCACTCCTGTGGCTAAGATAATGAAATTAATGTGACAATTTATCACAGTGACTTTAGGGGAGCAATTGACTTTTATTTTGTTAATTTTTATTTAGTTTTATTTGTAACACAACATACCATTTTACTAAACAATTGTGACACTCAACTTCATGTATAAAAATAAGAATATTAACTTTACCCAATGAACAGGTGACATTTTCATAACCACCAACAGTGAATTTAGGAGGGGCTTTTTACAGTTTTCTGATTTAGTGATAGACTCAGAACAGCATCACTGATTTTAACTATTTTACTTTCCAGACAATGTGTGTTACAACTGGGCTATTTCTCATCTACAGCATAAGGAAAAATTAGCTCTTTAACGACTTTTGACTTTAGAGGAAAAAATAAATTTATTAACATATCCCATATCCCAGGACATACACAAAAAATATGGCTACAGTAGTCAAAAAATACAAATCAAATCAAGCAGACACTGACATTGTTTTCTAACTTTGAAACAGAACAAATGGTTTAATGTAGAGACTTGTTGACATTATGAATGTTTTTGTGATGCTCTCATTTTGTTTAGATTTGTTTTTCTTTTATTGGCTTGTTTTTATTGGCCTAAAGATGCATCATGTGACTTTTTAATGTACTGCACCTGTGCTCCTGCAAACACTCTGGGAGAGTGAGGTGAAGCAACATGAAACCAAACTATGTTCAAGCGTCACGTTTAATGCTGAGCCAAAAGAGAACTCTGTTAACAAAACTTACTGCTGCTGTTGCTTCATCCACACCGTGGTGAAGTTAGTTTACCACTCGGTCATGTTTACGTTCTCCTGTGTCGTCACTTTTAAAAGCTGCAATGTCGCACAGTTTTTATTTTTATGAAGCGTGGCGCTCCCACACGTTTAAGGACTTGGTTGAACATTTTCTCTGCGTCGGTCATTTGGAAAACACCGCCTCTCCTCTCACCCTGTTCAACCGCGCACGCTGCTGCGGATACTCGTCTCGGAGGTTTTCGTTGTCGGCTCCTCCCCCTTCCCACTATCGTCTGTCTTGACTGTGATTGGCCAAAGGACGCGCTCCAACAAAGATGTTATATTGTCGAGAAGATGCCTTGCTCTGTCTTGAAATTCAGTCAGTCAAGTGGGAAATGATGCCATCTTGTTCTCTGCCACGGGTCTGAACCCCCCCCCTTCCCCGAAAACAAAAACTCATCGGATCTACACGAATCACGTAAATGATATATTTTGCTTTGAAAACGGCGAATTTCGCCGAAAGGTGACTAGTTTGCAGGTATGATATAAAAAAATTAATCTTACTGCTTTCCAGCTAGTAACATCATAAAAAATAAAGTGCAAAAAAACAAAGAGAATCTGCTTTAACCAACCCGTTCTGGGAATTCAAACTCAGTGAACACAAAATAAACTAGTATCTGTTCTTATTAAATGTTTTAGATGAAAAAAAAACAACTCTTGGAACAATAATGTAAACATTATAGTCAGTAACAGCGAGATGCAGAGCCTTGTGCTCAATATCCTGCCAGGTTGGGATAAGGGAGCGTGCATAACAGTCACCTGACAGCAACTGAGAAATGGCTTTGAGCTGCTCTAGCACCCTGGCAATCATTTCTTTGGATCCCCATCTTGTTGGACATTCAGTGATGAGGCTGTGTACAGAAAGTTTGAACTTCCTCGGTGCTTCAGTCTTCCAACTGTGGGAGAAGTGGCTCTTGACACTGTCATCCTTTAGTGCATGTCCTGTAATACAAAATAAAAAATTAATACCGGTACACACATTAACATCATCCACTCTCACTCGTGCAAAAATTGAGGACCAGAAAAATCTTCTCACTATGTTAGTTAAAAACAATGTACAGGTTTTAGCTTTTCTCAGTTTGTCAACGTTAAGTGAATGCAAAACGTGATGACTAAATAGCTTCACATTACTGAACATAATAATTAACATTTTTATTTAAAACGGACAATAAAAAGGATAGTATAATAGTCGTGACATCACGACCAGGTTTGGTAATACACGTAATGAGAAATTGCATCACCTCATCTAAATAGCTATGCTAAAGCTAAGCTAACAATCATTAAACATCGCTAGTTTTAAAAAAAATAAACTTGCGCGAAACGTGTGTGTTACTGGTTCTGTATTAATTCATATCACTAATGACAAAACTGTTTAAAAATAAAAAAATCAGATAATGAATGCGCTTTTTCACGCAGAACGTTAGCTTGCTGAGCTAGCTGCTAATGGCACCGTCAAAAACAGGCCCGGTCACATGACCAGCTCGCTCTCTGTTTATCTCCCGCTGTCTCTGTGTTTCAGCATCTAAGATAAGATACACGTTTACATGGGCTAACTTACCTGAATTTTTAACTTTTATGACTTCTGTCGAGCCTGAAGCAACTGTGTTGGAGCGCACGGTGTTGACTTCTCGCCCTCCCTGCCTGCTAGGTTGCTCCGCTCGGCTCACTCCCAAGTCACGTGGCCAGTCAAATCGCAGCCTGTGCGATTAGAGAATCGCGTTTTAACATATTGCGAGATTATCGCAAATGCGATTAATCGTTCAGCCCTAGTTCAAGCAGAGCCAATCCCCTGCAGAGATGGAAGGTCCTCGCTGCAGTTCATACCTTATATGGAAGTGGTACATTGCACTCCAGAAACGTACTGCAACAGAGCATATTATAGTTTTCGGAATGGCACTAGTTATTTGTATATTTTAACATTTATTTTAAGAATACTTTTCACTTCATCGAAACTATTTGGTTGTATTTGTTTTATTATTGTGCGATTTGACGAGTAATGCATGAATGCCAAGATGGGGCAGTGGTGTAAAAGCGGGTTTAGGATCCGACAGACCCAGGTTCAAACCCCGGTCACGGCGTATCTTGTAGTATTATTTTCATTTATTTTTTTAACGCCTTTTGTTTCGGATAGATCGGGTGAGAATAGATAAATACATCTACATAATTATTCTTTGTTGTTGCTTGTTGTAAGTTGTATGCTAGAGTTTTAGTTTGTTTTTGGCCCTGTTTACACGGACACGGTGGGGGGAAACGAAGGTTTGGGGTATGTTAATTAGAGGCAAAAGTTTTGCGTTGACACGGGCGAATTCTGTGGATATGACTCCCTCCTGTCCTCATGAATTCACTGTAGTTACCATGCCGGGCCATTAGATGGTGCTGTGAATTTGTGAACCTTCACTACTGCGCATGCGTGCTGCCTCGTCTGTTTTCCTCTCCGGCTAAAAGTTCAGCTCACTACAAGTTGTTGTCAACAAGTTAACAAGTTAAAGCTGGAATTTGGATAAGAGTCGACAGATTTGACACCAAGTGGGACCCGCTTCATCTAATAAGCAGCACACTAGTTGCTGAGCGGACCTGAACCGAGTCAACATGTCGGACTTTAGTCCGTGAGAATCAGCTGATTTACAGCAGCGCTACAAGGTAAACAATGTTCTTAATAATGTTTCCTTGTGTTTACTTCGATCACAGAACAACCAATTGAGGTTTTATTTTATTTTTTTTCCTGCAAGGTCGAAGCTCTCGTTCCACGAAGCGGACGGTTCGGATGTGGGTCCAGTGTCCACCAGGATGAAAACAACAGAGTCCAGTTCATAACAGTTCGGTTAACGTGTTTTTAAAAGTGTTCAATTTAATTATCAGTGTTTGTGATATACAGTCTGTGGTGTTGAATAAATAAATAAAAAATCAACCTGGTGTCTTCATTTTCACAGCACGTTACGCATTGTTTAAATAACGTAACAAGTCCAGATAGATAGCTCAGATAACTTTATATATCTCCCACGCTAACATAAATACTGTTTATTATTGTTAAACTGTAATAATTTAGCACATACAGTATTGTGCAGCGTGACACGTGAAATGTCCGCCTGCCCTGACTGTCCACGCGTGTGTGCTGCGCATGTGTTCAAAAAGCTCAGCGGGAGATGTTTACATTATCAACCGGGGGGGTCAGCGAAAAAGATCCACTCTGAAGGGTGAGTTCAGAAACCATCTGATTCAAAGAGGGGGCCAGTGGTGTCGTGTCAACGATAAGCACATCCGCAGAGATAAAGGAGCGGTTTCACTCAAAATACGTGCCGTGTAAACGGCCCCTTAGATTGTTGCTGGAGGGGCCGTGAACGTAGCACAACCCCCAACCTCCTCCCCTCCTTGTCTCTCGGCACTCCGATTTTCATGGAGTTTTGAATCTGGTATGGGGGCGGAGCTAGCGTTTCACAGTGGGGTGAGTGCCTCTTTAAATTACCTTGGCTTGTACTAATGTGCGCTCAAGATATACATCTTTTCTTACTATATATACAGATGGTTCAAAGGATTCAGAATCAGGTAAAACAGGATTTGCTTATGTCATTCCTGAGCTTAATATAATTAAGAAGCAAAGAACGTCTGATCACTTAGCTGTGTATACAGTGGAAATGTTAGCAATTCTAATGGCGTTACAATGGATAGAACAAAATATGAAAAATAGAGTACTTACATGTTCAGATTCATTATCATCGTTAATGTATATTTTGAATTTCTCATCCAACAGTCATCAGGAACTGGTATATGAAATATATGAAGTTATATTTAGACTTACACAAGCTAAAGTACAGGTTACGCTCATGTGGATACCTGCTCATAAGAATATAGAGGGGAATGATGTAGCAGATCATCTTGCTAAATTATCTCTAAAACAAGTTGGAATCATGGAAATCGCATTTGGTAAATCTGAAATGAAATCTATTATTAAAAACCAAGTTAACTCTGATTGGCAGCGACTCTGGGAGGAGGAGACTAAAGGTCGTCATCTGTTTCAGATACAGAAGAAAGTAGGGAGAATGGAAATGATTGGACGAAGTCGAAAGGATCAAGTGGTGATGACAAGATTACGGCTTGGTCACACAGGATTAAATAAAATTTTGCATTTGATAGGGAAACATCCAACAGGTCTTTGTGATTGTGGCATGGACATGGAGACAGTAGAACATGTAATAGTCCACTGTGAAAAATATAGGGTGAGTAGAGAAAAATTAAAACAGGAAATAAGAAAATATGGGATGGAGACATTACGAGTGGACAGGCTATTAGTTAAACATGACAAGATAAATGAGGTACTTATTAAATTTCTTAAGGAAACAAAACTGTATACAAGAATATAGTTTAGGTAGGTAGTACGGTAGGTTTGAAAAATACTCTGGCCCACACTCCAGCACAGTAGATGGCAATAATGCATCTTAACGTTAGATGCCACCCGCCATTAAACACAAGAAGAAGAAGAAGATGATGTGCGTTCATGTTCAAAGTAAATATAACAATATAATAATAATAATAATAATGTATTTTCCTGTCATCATCTGTGCATGTTTCCCATACACAGACAAAATTCGTCTCTGCATTTAACCCAACCACCACCAGGTGGTGCAGTGAGCAGCCAGAAAGCATTGATTGGGCGGTTTTTAAAGGGGACCACACATGCAAAATTCACTTTTTAATGTTTTTTTTTACTCAACTTTGGGTATTTACTTCATAAAAAAACAGTCCTAAGGCCAAAAAAATGCACCCAGTGGTTTATTTACTCTAAGTAGATTTATTTTACTGTGATAATTTAGGTTTCGTTTTGAAATCAATCGCGCTTGTGACGTCACAAGCGCTAGGACAACCCACCTCAACCCTGAGTCCAGCCCCTCACCTAGCAACCCCTGGTTAGGCTCAACCCACTTCTGTATTAAACACATGACTGTTGTTTTTCATGATTTCATCTCATCTTTTGTTTATATGTTCTTAATTTCATGTGTACAGCACTTTGTTGCAGCTGTGTTTTTTTTAAATGGCTTTATAAATAAAGTATAATTGTTATTTTTATGTTTTAGTTCAATTTTTAGTGTATTTGCGATCGCTCCCAACGCGCAGCCGGCAAAAATTAAACGAGCGGACCCCCGGCGTAGGGACCAGCGGCAACGGGACCCTCTTCTGGCGCGATGGAGCGGAGCTTCAACTGTACAGCCTCGCTGCTGCCTCGAAGCAGCCTCACAGCAGCGAGGACCTTCTCCTTACGGATTAATTTACGGGAGACACTTGGTGAACTTTGTGTTGTCTTGACTGGAACAGCGATAACTCCCAAAATCGCCGCGTGCAACGAGCGGAGCTGGCGAACACCGGAAGAGGAACAAGCTAACATTAGCTTCGGATTCGGGTGGTCTCATGCTAAAAGGAGCAGCAAATTGCGGCGCGCTCAGACGGGTTTCGGTAAGTTATCTTAAGCTAGCACTAACAGTAAGTCAAATGAGTAATAAAAAAAGAGCTAATTTTAAAACAACAACACATTACAGATACTGGCTGTTACAGAGGGCGTAAACAGATCGTTGAAGGGCGTGGACTTCAGAACTTGTATCAGAAACCGGTCGTTCAAAACGAAAGTTAAAAATGGCAGAATTAAAAAGGGTATAATTAATTATCTAAGAATTATTTTGTGTATTAAAATGAATTAATATTGTCAAGATAGCACACAGACATAACACATTTTTTGGCTGGAAAACCACAATTATCTGGCAACACTGGTTTTAGGCTAGACTGAGCCACTGGACCTTTGTAGCAAACACTACAGCTACTCACTCTTAATAATGTGATGGTATAGTTTTGAGAACGTAATTCACATCAAAATAAACTCAAGCACGTTCATTAACTCTCTTTACAGTATACAACATTTACCACATTACAGACGGCTACGAAAGCTACTACTGTACTTGTTTTATACAAACAATAAACACGATTATATTGAACATTTTTTACTAAAAATTACAACCATACCTGTTAAGAGAAAAACCAAGTGTGGTTGGTGGTGATCTGACATGTAGTTCCTTCTCCTACACAGAAAAATAGGGATAGTCACATTAGATTAGCACGAGGCGCAGTTGCTAACAGCTACAGCTGTAACAGCTACAGATGCTAACAGCTACAGCTGCAGCTGCTAACAGCTACAGCTGTAACAGCTACAGCTGCTAACAGCTACAGATGCTAACTGCTACAGATGCTAACAGCTACAGATGCTAACAGCTACAGATGCTAACTGCTACAGATGCTAACAGACTGAAATAACTTACTCTCCACAGGAAATAAGCTGCAGCGTTACAAACCACTGGCACCAGCAGCTTGGAACGAAATCACACAATAAACTATTTGACTCAAGAGAAGTCTTTTTTCATTAGCTACACCATCCATACGCAGCTTCCGATCACGAGAAACGACAGGCCGAAAAGAAAAAAGAAAAGAAAGAAACGACAGGCGGAAAAATGCCGAGCTGCTGACGTCATATCCACATTTTTACAAGCATTCGCTTGGTGAATTTTCTGCAGCCTCAGGTCTCAACCTTAATTTATCTAAATGTGAATTACTCCCTATTAAAACATGTCATGACACAGAGATCTCAGGAATCCCAGTAAAACACAAAGTTAAATATCTTGGTATCTATATTATAAAAGAGGAGGACCAAAGATTAAGTGATAACTTTAATCCCCTTGTTACTGTAATTCAAAAAAAATTCAATTTATGGGTACAGAGAGATTTATCCATCTCCGGTCGTGTATTACTTTCTAAGGCTGAAGGTCTCTCCAGTTTGGTTTATGCGACTTCTGCCTTGGAGGTTCCCAAGGACATCATTTCAAAAGTGGATAAAACATTGTTTGATTTTATTTGGAAAAAAAAGGTTCATCTAATCCGAAAAAATGTTATGATAAATAAGCTGTGCTCTGGTGGGTTTAATGTATTAGACTTACAGACTCTAAACTCCTCCTTTAAAATTAAATGGATCAAAAGATATCTCTTAAATCCAAACTCTTTGTGGAACTTCATTTCAACACATGTATTTGAAGCATTGGGTGGTCTATCTTTTATTTTAAGGTGTAATTACAACATTGACAAAATTCCGATCAAACTCTCCAATTTCCACAAACAGCTGTTTTTGTGCTGGACTCTGGTTCACAAACACAATTTCTCTCCACACAAATACTATATTTGGAATAACAAAGACATTTGTTTTAAACATAAATCTATTTTCTTTAAAAATTGGTTTGACAGAGGAATAGTTCATGTACATCAGTTATTCAACAAAGACGGCAACACTTACTCTTACAGTGAATTTTTAACTACGTATAACTTTCCAGTACTACCAAAAGAATTTGCAATTGTCTTTGATGCAATTCCATCTGGTGTAAAAATGTTGATGTCAAATCCTGTACAAAACAGCACAAACTATTTAACTGAAGAATTATTCATTGGTAACTCTGACCCTTTTTTAAGTGAAAAAACAAATAACAAATGTATTAGAGAATTAATAATTAGAGAATGTATTAGTAAACCTGCTTCTATATTCTTCTGGGATAATTTATTTAATGATATCTGTTGGAAAGATGTTTGGTTGTTACCTAGAAAATACTTTATAACTAATAAGATTCGAGAAGTATCCCTAAAGATTCTGCATAAATGTTATCCTGTAAACTATATAATCTCCAAGTACCGTCCAAACGTAGACCCAATGTGTTCACTCTGCCACAGCTCTGAGGAGACCATCATCCATCTCTTCTGGGACTGTTCTCATACTCAGGTGTTCTGGAAAGACATTTTCATGTATGTAAATAGAAAGTTAGAAATTGACCTACCATTTGACGCTAAAATTATACTGTTTGGTTTCTTTTGTCCAAATATTTCAAGTGAGAAAGTTTTTGTTGTAAATTTAATACTACTCTTAGCCAAATTTTACATCCACAGTTGTAAATTCTCCTTGCTAAAACCTAGATTTATAGTGTTTTCTAATTATATTTCCTCTTACTTAGCTACTTTAAAGTACTGTACTAATGCCAAAGCTTTAAAAACTAAAACAATCTGTAACGAATTTCTGTTGTAAGCTGCCCAAGACACATTTTTGTTTTTGTTTATGTGCCTTTATTCTCTTTTGTGCTATGCATGCCTTAAGTCTCGAGCCATGTTTGACATTGTAAGTTTTTTTTGTACTTGTTTTTTCTATAAATAAAAAAAATAAAAAAAAATAAAAATAAAAATAAAATAAAATAAAAAAAACCACTAGAGGGCGGCGTCACCACACAAACAAAATGAACCTGGATTAATGTACTGTACTGTACATATTGTTCTGTTTCACAGCTACATGTAAAAATAAATTAATTAATTAAGATTAGGAACCAGGTCATATTGTCCCAACTTCCGTACCATGGAGACAGGATCTCCCATTATCATAATCCAGTAGATTATGACAAAATTTACTGTGGTAATACATTCATTCATTCATTTTTTTTTTAAATCACAAAAACAGTTTCGATTGCCTTGTGATTTTGTGTTGTCAGTAATTCTGACTCTTAAGAGACCATTGACGTTTTCATTTTCAATTCAACTTAAAATGTATAATGAAGCAAGACAATCCATTTAAATTGTAACATATGAGATGGACACTTTGGGAGACAACGCCCTTTACTCATCATTCAGGTCTTTTATAACAGCACAGTGCCGCCACCTACTGGCAACACAAAGTATATAACTTTTCTAAATACAGTATATACATCAATCAATCAATCAATCAATCAATCACCTTTATGTTACCAGGTAGAGCCCGTTGAGACCGAGATCTCTTTTACAAGGGTGACCTGGTCAAGTGGTCAGCAGCACACGTCACATGGTAATCGACAATAAACATTTGCATTTATCAAAAAGAAAATAAAGAAAACTACAATCACAGTAAATAGATGTTGACAGTTCAAAACCAACAGGACATAACAGATTTCTATATACATTATATACAAAACAAGCAGACAGACATCGGTTGGGTAGATAAAGTTAAAAAATTAACACTGCCATGTAAATTGCACAAGTAATGGTTAGAAACATCTGCAATGGTCAAGTTTCTTGGTGACATTTTCTACTACGGTTGACATAAAGGATCCAGGAGAGATGAATGTTGATAGTTTCAGATCTTTCTGTAAGTTGTTCCAGGCTGAGGGGACGGCGAAGCTGAATGCTCTTTTTCCTAGTTCCGTTCTGACAGGAGGAACTGACAGGAGGACTAGATCGTTAGAGCGCAGGGAGTAATGACTGTGTGATGTTTGTATTAAAGAGGTAAGGTATGACGGGACTAGGTTTAGGAGGGTCTTATAGATGATGATTATATGATCACAGCTCCATCTGAAGTTTTTCTTCATTATTTATTTAGTTAATTAGTTTTTACATAGTTCATAACAATTCTGCAGTTAACTTTAGCAAAATTCATAAATCAAGTTCATTCCATATAACGTCTTGACCTTCTAACAGGTTTTCCACAGCAAGTTGTTCTTACAGGACTGTTAGAAGAAATATTATTATCAGTCACTACTGTTGGACTGTGTGGAACAGTGGAATAGTCTGGAGTAGAGCTAGATGGTTGGCAGTGTATCTTGCATTTTGAGGTGGTTGAATACTTGGCCATGTGTTCTGTGTCTTCTCCAGATAAAAGTACTGTACTCTGGTATACAGTATTGTCATCGGGTACCCTTGGAAATTCACTGTCTCTTGTTTTGAGCAGGTGTTAGCAGTTCCTCCTGTACAGTTCTTCAGTTGTAATTTTAACAACATATGACCTTGGCTGACTGTGTTTTTGACAGTGGCTGGTTCCTACGTCCTGCCTAATCCTCACTTTATCACCATCTTAGAGCAGGCAGCATCCTGGTCAAAGTATTGTTTCTGTCTCTGCTGACTATGTACTAGGTTGCTTCTGATATTTTCATGGAGAGCTGGTTGCAACAACATTTTTGTCACAGGTATTTTTGACTTGAGCCTTCTTCCCATGAGCAGCTGAGCGGGTGATAATCCAACTCCACACACTGGTGTCTTCCTGTATTCAAGCAATGCTAGATATGGGTCACCCCCGCTGTCCTGTGCTTTTTTCAGTAGTTTTTTTTAATAGTCTGAACTGCTCTCTCAGCGTGTCCATTTGACTGAGGGTAAGAAAGACTTGAGGTCGTATGTTTAAAACCTCATTCTTCACTAAATTCCACCATCTCTTGGCTCACCAGATGTCTGCCATTATCAGAGACTAATCCCACTCCTGACACCATGTATCATAGGAGCATAAATAAAGGTTGAATGAAAACAGAAACGTGACAAGATCTAGTAGGCTGCTCTGTTTCAGTGCTGCATTCAAGGTAATACTTTAATATTTTTTACAGCACAATGTTCATGAAAAGGCTTTGACTGAAACTTATTATTTAGGGGATGCTGCAGTTGGCAAAGGTGTGTCAAACACATCCTCTCTTCTGCTGTATCCAAACTGAAAACAGGATTTAATATGAACTTTGAGTCTTGCTGCAGTGAAGTGAACTCTGTTCTGTTATCCATTTTAGTAAAATAGTATATTAATTGTTAAATTAAGGGGGAAAAGCAATGTATGAAAAATAATTTCTAAAACTTATGTACATGCAATATTACATGGATATTGTTCAACTATGCAAACTATAGGTATACTAGAATACCTGGTGGTACATCAGACTGCATAATGAAGAACTTGAACAACAAGACTTTCATGTATAGATTATAATTTTTTAGGGAATGCAGCTTCTGTTTGAAGGGGAAACAGATCTCCTTGTCCCAACCACATCAGCAGTGTTTGCTCAGAATTAACTTTTTGTTTTGGCTGGTCATTTGATTGGCCACACTATAATAAATGGAGGACTTAGCTTATCAGCACTAAGTTTGGCAGTAGTGCCTTGACAGGTGGTTCAAAGGAGTTAGTCACATCATGCCTTTCCCTAGAGATCTGCCCAAATATTGATCACCAGCTGACAATTGGAAAGGAAAGGGGGGAAACACAGTTTCTTAAATGCCTGTGTCAGAAATGCTTTAGTATGTTGGAGGTGTACTTTGACAAAGTACTACTGGTGTTTTACAACTGCAGAAAGAGGAAATGACTGAAATGACACCAAACGTGTCCAACTTGTGCGTGGAATGGTATTTCCCTGTACCAACCAAGGATACCAAAGTCAAAGTTTCTTTATTTGCCATACACACCACATGTGGTACATGTAGTGGAACGAAATTGTGTACACAGGGTCCCAGTTACATCCAGCAAAAGTATAAATTGTAAAGAAAAACACTAATAAGATCTAAACTTCTTCTAACTTCTTCTACAGCAAGCAACTCCTCCCCTGCACTGTAAAAATAATTTGATTCATTTTTATATACCATGTCAAGATTTTTGTAGTGATGAGTGACAAATCAAATTATACATTTTTCAACATATTAAACATTATTTATTTTACAGTAATAGGTCCTCAGTTGACTTCCTGTGCAAATTAAGCATCTGAAACTGGGCTTAAAAAACTGGCATCTGGCCACTGATTACCTCCAGACCAGATGTGGTACCCGTCCTCTTTCCCAGAGAGCATGAGGTTGAAATAAACCCTCAGGTAAACTGACAAATAATCACAAAACATTGTATATGTGTAGTGTAGTGTCTTTAAAGTGTCATAGTTGAAAACTTAAATAAAATAGGACACAAATTTTTTTTCCCCTTAAGTAAGTAACAAAAACTATTTCAAATAGCCAAGATACATTGGCTTTTTTTTTTCTTCTGTTGTTTGTTCCATCCATCCATCCATCTTCTTCCGCTTATCCGGGGTCGGGTCGCGGGGGTAGCAGCCTAAGTAGGGAGGCCCAGACTTCCCTCTCCCCAGCCACTTGGAGCAGCTCCTCTGGGGGAATCCCAAGGCGTTCCCAGGCCAGCCGAGAAACATAGTCCCTCCAGCGTGTCCTGGGTCTTCCTCTGGGTCTCCTCCCGGTGGGACATGCCCGGAACACCTCACCAGGGAGGCGTCCAGGAGGCATCCTAACCAGATGCCCGAGCCACCTCAACTGGCTCCTCTCGATGTGGAGAAGCAGCGGCTCTACTCCGAGTCCCTCCCGGATGACTGAGCTTCTCACCCTATCTCTAAGGGAGAGTCCAGCCACCCTGCGGAGAAAACTCATTTCAGCCGCTTGTATCCGAGATCTTGTTCTTTCGGTCATAACCCAAAGCTCATGACCATAGATGAGGGTGGGAACGTAGATCGATCGGTAAATTGAGAGCTTTGCCTTTTGACTCAGCTCTCTCTTCACCACGACAGACCGGTACAGCGCCCGCTTCACTGCGGACGCTGCACCTATCCGCCTATCGATCTCACGCTCCAGTTTTCCCTCATTCGTGAACAAGATCCCGAGATACTTAAACTCCTCCACTTGGGGCAGGACCTCCTCCCCGACCCGGAGAGGGCATGCTACCCTTTTCCGGCTCAAGACCATGGCCTCGGATTTGGAGGAACTGATCCTCATCCCGGCCGCATCACACTCGGCTGCAAACCGCTCCAGTGAAAGTTGTAAATCACGAACTGATGAAGCCAATAGGACCACATCATCTGCAAAAAACAGAGAAGCGATTCTAAGGCCACCAAAACGGATCCTCTCAACACCTTGGCTGCGCCTAGAAATTCTGTCCATAAAAGTTATGAACAGAATCGGTGACAAAGGGCAACCTTGGCGGAGTCCAACTCTCACTGGAAACGAGCCTGACTTACTGCCGGCAATGCGGACCAAGCTCTGACACCGGTCGTACAGGGACCTAACAGCCCATATCAAAGGGCCTGGTACCCCATACTCCCGGAGTACCCCCCACAGAACCCCCCGAGGGACGCGGTCGAATGCCTTCTCCAAGTCCACAAAGCACATGTAAACTGGTTGGGCAAACTCCCACGCACCCTCCAGGACCCTGCTGAGGGTGTAGAGCTGGTCCAGTGTTCCACGACCAGGACAAAAACCACACTGCTCCTCCTGAATCCGAGGTTCGACTATCCGACGGACCCTCCTCTCCAGAACCCCTGAATAGACCTTACCAGGGAGGCTTAAGAGTGTGATCCCCCTATAGTTGGAACACACCCTACGGTCCCCCTTTTTGAATAGGGGAACCACCACCCCAGTCTGCCAATCCAAGGGAACTGCCCCCGATGTCCACGCGATATTGCAGAGTCGCGTAAGCCAACACAACCCTACAACATCCAGAGCCCTAAGGAACTCCGGGCGAATCTCATCCACCCCCGGAGCCTTGCCACCGCGGAGCTTTTTAACCACCTCGGCGACCTCAGCACCAGAGATCGGAGAACCCGACCCAAAGTCCCCAGGCTCCGCTTCCTCAGTGGAAGACGTGCCAGTAGGATTGAGGAGGTCTTCGAAGTATTCCGCCCACCGACTCACAACATCCCGAGTTGAGGTCAGCAGCACGCCACCCCCACCATAAATGGTGTTGGTCGCGTACCGCTTTCCCCCCCTGAGACGCCGGATGGTGGACCAGAATCGCCTCGAAGCCGTACGGAAGTCATTCTCCATGGCCTCTCCGAACTCCTCCCACGCCCGAGTTTTTGCCTCAGCAACCACCCGAGCCGCATGCCGCTTGGACTGTCGGTACCTATCAGCTGCTTCCGGGGTCCCACAAGCCAAAAAGGCCCAATAGGACTCCTTCTTCAGCCTGACAGCATCCCTCACTGCCGGTGTCCACCACCGGGTTCGAGGGTTGCCACCACGACAGGCACCAACAACCTTGCGGCCACAGCTCCGATAAGCTGCCTCGACAATAGAGGCGCGGAACATGGCCCACTCGGACTCCATGTCCCCCGCCTCCCTCGGAACGTGTTCAAAGCTCTCCCGGAGGTGGGAGTTAAAGCTCCGTCTTACGGGAGACTCTGCCAGACGTTCCCAGCAGACCCTCACAATACGTTTGGGTCTGCCAGGTCTGACCGGCATCCTCCCCCACCATCGGAGCCAACTCACCACCAGGTAGTGGTCAGTTGACAGCTCCGCCCCTCTCTTCACCCGAGTGTCCAAGACATGCGGCCGCAGATCAGATGAGACGACAACAAAGTCGATCATCGAACTGCGACCTAGGGTGTCCTGGTGCCAAGAGCACATATGGACACCCTTATGCCTGAAACATGGTGTTCGTTATGGACAATCCATGACGAGCACAGAAGTCCAATAACAGAACACCACTCTGGTTCAGATCAGGGGGGCCGTTCCTCCCAACCACACCCCTCCAGGTCTCACTGTCATTGCCCACGTGAGCGTTGAAGTCCCCCAGTAGAACAAGGGAGTCCCCAGGAGGCGCACTCTCCAATACCCCCTCCAAGGACTCCAAAAAGGGTGGGTAGTCTGAGCTGCCGTTTGGTGCATAGGCACAAACAACAGTCAGAGCCCGTCCCCCCACACGTAGGCGAAGGGAGGCTACCCTCTCGTTCACCGGGGTGAACCCCAACGTACAGGCACCAAGATGGGGGGCAACCAGTATGCCCACTCCTGCTCGGCGCCTCTCACCAGGGGCAACTCCAGAGTGGAAGAGTGTCCAACCCCTCTCAAGGAAACTGGTTCCAGAGCCAGAGCCATGCGTTGAGGTGAGTCCGACTATTTCTAGCCGGAACCTCTCAACCTCACACACTAGCTCAGGCTCCTTCCCCACCAGAGAGGTGACATTCCATGTCCCAATGGCCAGCTTCTGTAGCCGAGGATCAGACCGCCAGGGTCCCCGCCCTCGGCCACCACCCATCTCACATTGCACCCGACCCCTTTGGCCCCTCCCACAGGTGGTGAGCCCATGGGAAGGGGGACCCACGTCTCCTCTTCGGGCTGTGCCCGGCCGGGCTCCATGGGTAAAAGCCCGGCCACCAGGCGCTCGCCAGCGTGCCCCACCTCCGGGCCTGGCTCCAGAGTGGGGCCCCGGTGACCCGCGTTCGGGCGAGGGAAAACTTAGTCCATTTATTGTTGTTACTGTTGTTTGTTGTTTAAGGAAATTCTACCATTGCTGTTCATCATTCTTTAGTTTGTAACAGGTCGCTTTTGTAAATGAGCCCTCGAGGCTCAATGAGATTTACCTGACTAAATAAAGGTTGAATAAATGAAAAAAATGGTCCTTCAGTCAGTAAAATGGCCTCACAGGGAGGAGATGACAGCGACGATGACGTTGAAGGTTGCAGGCTTTTTCCAGCAATTTGTTGGAAAAGATAAAACTAGACACTTTCTTTGGGTTAGGAGATGGATTTTAAATTGGTTTTAAAATCCACTTGATTCAGAACTACTACAGATAAACTTAATTTCAACTAGTACCGGTATGCATTTTCTGAAGAGTTTCATTGTGTAAATACAGATAATGGAGAAATTGTGTACATTGCTTTTTCAGGGAACATTTTTTATTTCTTCATACTTTTTTCAGGAAATGACTGAAACCTATTATGTAATGTCCTCATGACTAATGCTACAGAAAACAATTTTCAAGCAACTTTAAAATAAAAGTTACATATGTGCATATTAAAGCTAGGTGTGAGCTGTATTTTTTGGATGCATTTATAACATTTGGTTTGTTCCAGCATCTTCAGACTGTCTACACCTGCTCATGAAGTTCTGGGTTGGCTGGGAAATGCCCAGTCAGGACCTTCAGCTGGAAGTGTTGCTGTCCACAGGTCCTAAACACATGTCCACTTCATCCACCTGTAACAGACAGTTATGTTTGCCACGCCACTACCGGTCATACTCTGCCCTTGAAAAAGATATGTTTATTTGTCTGAGGTCTGTTGAAACCGGGTTTGGACTTGTGTAAATCAAACATAATGAGTAATGTGAACTGGATGTGGGGACCTTAAGTTTGTTCATTGTTAGTATAGATTCAGCTTTAGATCTAAGTTTATAATACTGTATTCAGCTGTTTTTCATGTCAGTGTCTGAACGTTTGTCTATTTTGTTGTGTTAAAGATTAAAGAAGAGTTCTGGATTCATTCTGTTACCTTTTGTTGTTTAAGTGTACATTAAAGATACGTTGGCTATTTTTTTTTTTTATTAGTTCTGGTTCCAAGCAATCTTTATCCTTTTATGTTGTGCATTTGTCATTGATGTCCTGGGGAACTGGAGTGAGCTCACTTTAGGTGAAGAAGAGTTACACCTGGCTGGACATGTCACTAGCTCGTTTATTTATAGCTAAACAATCCTTTACCTATAAAAGTAAAGGATTGTACTAATTCTAAAAAAGCTAAGTCTGGTCCTCCGGACTTTTTTTTTTTTTTTTTTGCATTTTTTTTTTTTTTTTGAATGTCCAGAGGACCAGACTTAGCTTTTTTAGATTTTTCTACCTGGATTATTGAGCATGCATCAGGGTAGATTGTACTAATTGCTTCTGAGAATGTTTCACAGGACTAATTTGGAAAGAGCAAGCTATCACTGACTTTCAGGACACAGCAAATATCGTGGATTTCATAAGGAGCCCCCTCAGGCCGGGCAGGGTTTCACCTCCCCAGCTCCGCTGGTCACCGTAGAAATAAACAATCTATGCTGCACGAATTGTTTATTTCAAATATTACAGTATTTAAATTGTTCATTTACACAAGGAGGGAGATTGAGAGTAACAGCTGAAGAGTGAGTGTGATTACAGCCTGGCACATGTCATGACAAAATTTACTGCCAATCCAAGGGAACTGCCCCTGATGTCCACGCGATATTGCAGAGTCGCGTAAGCCAACACAACCCTACAACATCCAGAGGCCTAAGGAACTCAGGGCGAATCTCATCCACCCCCGGAGCCCTGCCACCACAGAGCTTTTTAACCACCTCGGTGACCTCAGCACCAGAGATTGGAGAGCCCGACCCAAAGTCCCCAGGCTCCGCTTCCTCAGTGGAAGACGTGCCAGTAGGATTGAGGAGGTCTTCGAAGTATTCCGCCCACCGACTCACAACATCCCGAGTTGAGGTCAACAGCACGCCATCCCCACCATAAATGGTGTTGGTCGCGTACCGCTTTCCCCCCCTGAGACGCCGGATGGTGGACCAGAATCGCCTCGAAGCCGTACGGAAGTCATTCTCCATGGCCTCTCCGAACTCCTCCCACGCCCGAGTTTTTGCCTCAGCAACCACCCGAGCCGCATGCCGCTTGGACTGCCGGTACCTATCTGCTGCTTCCGGGGTCCCACAGGCCAAAAAGGCCCAATAGGACTCCTTCTTCAGCTTGACAGCATCCCTCACCGCCGGTGTCCACCACCGGGTTCGAGGGTTGCCACCACGACAGGCACCAACAACCTTGCGGCCACAACTCTGATAAGCTGCCTCGACAATAGAGGCGCGGAACATGGCCCACTCGGACTCAATGTCCCCCGCCTCCCTCGGAACGTGTTCAAAGCTCTCCCGGAGGTGGGAGTTAAAGCTCCGTCTTACGGGAGACTCTGCCAGACGTTCCCAGCAGACCCTCACAATACGTTTGGGTCTGCCAGGTCTGACCGGCATCCTCCCCCACCATCGGAGCCAACTCACCACCTTCTTACATGTAATATTTAAAAACAGTTAAGGCTCCACTCAGCAATAGAAATGCAATTCAGAGTAGTACAGTATTTTCTGGACTATAGGCCGCACCTTTATATAGGTCGCAATATATAAAAAAGGAAAACCCCACAAAGACAAATCGTACACCAAACCAAACAAGTTATAGTCATACATAAGTCTTGGCATCCTCAGTAAATTTCAGAAAAAGTTCCCTGATGCATGCTCAATAATCCAGGTAGAAAAATCTAAAAAAGCTAAGTCTGTTCCTCACGAGTCAGAGAGATTTATTTGTTATACACAACACACGTGATACATGAGATGGGACACAACTACCATGTTTTCCGCCCTATAAGTCGCACTGCCCTATAAATCGCATCAGTCCAATTATGTCCAGTAAAGTGGAAAAATCCATAAATATGTCGCTTCGCCCTATAAGTCGCATCTATTATGCGTCACCGCTCACGTGTCACGTATGTTACGCATCACAGAAGACAACCCGGAAATGTGTGCCACAGGAGCGTGCACGGAAGGACTTTAACAAGATTAACACAGTAAAAACAATTATTTGTTTGCTGAAAATTATACCAAAGATGCGTCTTAGCTGAACTTTTCCTTAATAAATGAACGTAATTGTCAAATCAGATGGATTTAAAAGGAAGTTTTGCTACTTGCAAAATGTGCACCCGCACGGGTGGGAACGCTACATTTCTTTAAAATTTAGCAAGATAAACACTTAAAAAAATATATTTGTTTGCTGACATTATAGCAAATGTGTTTCTGAGCTTAAAGTTTCCTTAATAAATGCACGTAATGGTCAAATCCATCCATCCATCCATCCATTTTCTTCCGCTTATCCGGGGTCGGGTCGCGGGGGTAGCAGCCTAAGTAGGGAGGCCCAGACTTCCCTCTCCCCAGCCACTTGGAGCAGCTCCTCTGGGGGAATCCCAAGGCGTTCCCAGGCCAGCCGAGAAACATAGTCCCTCCAGCGTATCCTGGGTCTTCCTCTGGGTCTCCTCCCGGTGGGACATGCCCGGAACACCTCACCAGGGAGGCGTCCAGGAGGCATCCTAACCAGATGCCCGAGCCACCTCAACTGGCTCCTCTCGATGTGGAGAAGCAGCGGCTCTACTCCGAGTCCCTCCCGGATGACTGAGCTTCTCACCCTATCTCTAAGGGAGAGTCCAGCCACCCTGCGGAGAAAACTCATTTCAGCCGCTTGTATCCGAGATCTTGTTCTTTCGGTCATAACCCAAAGCTCATGACCATAGATGAGGGTGGGAACGTAGATCGATCGGTAAATTGAGAGCTTTGCCTTTTGACTCAGCTCTCTCTTCACCACGACAGACCGGTACAGCGCCCGCTTCACTGCGGACGCTGCACCTATCCGCCTATCGATCTCACGCTCCAGTTTTCCCTCATTCGTGAACAAGATCCCGAGATACTTAAACTCCTCCACTTGGGGCAGGACCTCCTCCCCGACCCGGAGAGGGCATGCTACCCTTTTCCGGCTCAAGACCATGGCCTCGGATTTGGAGGAACTGATCCTCATCCCGGCCGCATCACATTCAGCTGCAAACCGCTCCAGCGAAAGCTGTAGATCACGAGCTGATGAAGCCAATAGGACCACATCATCTGCAAAAAACAGAGAAGCGATTCTAAGGCCACCAAAACGGATCCTCTCAACACCTTGGCTGCGCCTAGAAATTCTGTCCATAAAAGTTATAAACAGAATCGGTGACAAAGGGCAACCTTGGCGGAGTCCAACTCTCACCGGAAACGAGCCTGACTTACTGCCGGCAATGCGGACCAAGCTCTGACACCGGTCGTACAGGGACCTAACAGCCCATATCAATGGGCCTGGTACCCCATACTCCCGGAGTACCCCCCACAGAACCCCCCGAGGGACGCGGTCGAATGCCTTTTCCAAGTCTACAAAGCACATGTAAACTGGTTGGGCAAACTCCCACGCACCCTCCAGGACCCTGTTGAGGGTGTAGAGCTGGTCTAGTGTTCCACGACCAGGACGAAAACCACACTGCTCCTCCTGAATCCGAGGTTCGACTATCCGACGGACCCTCCTCTCCAGAACCCCTGAATAGACCTTACCAGGGAGGCTTAAGAGTGTGATCCCTCTATAGTTGGAACACACCCTACGGTCCCCCTTTTTGAATAGGGGAACCACCACCCCAGTCTGCCAATCCAAGGGAACTGCCCCCGATGTCCACGCGATATTGCAGAGTCGCGTAAGCCAACACAACCCCACAACATCCAGAGCCCTAAGGAACTCAGGACGAATCTCATCCACCCCCGGAGCCTTGCCACCGCGGAGCTTTTTAACCACCTCGGCGACCTCAGCACCAGAGATTGGAGAGCCCGACCCAAAGTCCCCAGGCTCCGCTTCCTCAGTGGAAGACGTGCCAGTAGGATTGAGGAGGTCTTCGAAGTACTCCGCCCACCGACTCACAACATCCCGAGTTGAGGTCAACAGCACGCCATCCCCACCATAAATGGTGTTGGTCGCGTACCGCTTTCCCCCCCTGAGACGCCGGATGGTGGACCAGAATCGCCTCGAAGCCGTACGGAAGTCATTCTCCATGGCCTCTCCGAACTCCTCCCACGCCCGAGTTTTTGCCTCAGCAACCACCCGAGCCGCATGCCGCTTGGACTGCCGGTACCTATCTGCTGCTTCCGGGGTCCCACAGGCCAAAAAGGCCCAATAGGACTCCTTCTTCAGCTTGACAGCATCCCTCACCGCCGGTGTCCACCACCGGGTTCGAGGGTTGCCACCACGACAGGCACCAACAACCTTGCGGCCACAACTCTGATAAGCTGCCTCGACAATAGAGGCGCGGAACATGGCCCACTCGGGCTCAATGTCCCCCGCCTCCCTCGGAACGTGTTCAAAGCTCTCCCGGAGGTGGGAGTTAAAGCTCCGTCTTACGGGAGACTCTGCCAGACGTTCCCAGCAGACCCTCACAATACGTTTGGGTCTGCCAGGTCTGACCGGCATCCTCCCCCACCATCGGAGCCAACTCACCACCAGGTAGTGGTCAGTTGACAGCTCCGCCCCTCTCTTCACCCGAGTGTCCAGGACATGCGGCCGCAGATCAGATGAGACGACAACAAAGTCGATCATTGAACTACGACCTAGGGTGTCCTGGTGCCAAGAGCACATATGGACACCCTTATGCCTGAACATGGTGTTCGTTATGGACAATCCATGACGAGCACAGAAGTCCAACAACAGAACACCACTCGGGTTCAGATCAGGGGGGCCGTTCCTCCCAACCACACCCCTCCAGGTCTCACTGTCATTGCCCACGTGAGCGTTGAAGTCCCCCAGCAGAACAAGGGAGTCCCCAGGAGGCGCACCCTCCAATACCCCCTCCAAGGACTCCAAAAAGGGTGGGTAATCTGCGCTGCCGTTCGGCGCATAGGCACAAACAACAGTCAGAGCCCGTCCCCCCACACGTAGGCGAAGGGAGGCTACCCTCTCGTTCACCGGGGTGAACCCCAACGTACAGGCACCAAGATGGGGGGCAACAAGTATGCCCACTCCTGCTCGGCGCCTCTCACCAGGGGCAACTCCAGAGTGGAAGAGTGTCCAACCCCTCTCAAGGAAACTGGTTCCAGAGCCAGAGCCATGCGTTGAGGTGAGTCCGACTATTTCTAGCCGGAACCTCTCAACCTCACACACTAGCTCAGGCTCCTTCCCCACCAGAGAGGTGACATTCCATGTCCCAATGGCCAGCTTCTGTAGCCGAGGATCAGACCGCCAGGGTCCCCGCCCTCGGCCACCACCCATTCCACAATGCACCCGACCCCTTTGGCCCCTCCCACAGGTGGTGAGCCTATGGGAAGGGGGACCCACGTCTCCTCTTCGGGCTGTGCCCGGCCGAGCTCCATGGGTGAAAGCCCGGCCACCAGGCGCTCGCCAACGTGCCCCTCCTCCGGGCCTGGCTCCAGAGTGGGGCCCCGGTGACCCGCGTCCGGGCGAGGGAACATTGTTTCCATTTATATTACTCATCATAAGGGGTCTTGTGGGCTGCGCTTTGTCTCGTCCCTCACCTAGGACCTGTCTGCCTTGGGTGACCCTACTAGGGGCATAAAGCCCCTGACAGCATAGCTCCTAGGATCATTGGGACACTCAAACTTCTCCACCACGGTAAGGTGGCAGCCCAGGGAGGTATATAATGGTCAAATCAGCTGGATTTAAATTGTTTCAATTTGAAAGTCTTCCAAACGGTCACGCACGCTAAGAAAATAAATCATAAATAAATTGAATTTTCACTCAAACATCTCCTAAAGCTAATAAGTTGTAAATGTCCATCCAGTGATTACTTTCTGTAAGTTTCATCAAAATCTGTTGTTTGGTTCTTAAACTATTTTGCTAACAAACACTGAGGTAACAGTAGTTCAGACCTCCAGAGAGCAGGAGGCCTTGCTGTGACAGAGTGATTCCGGGAAGAGGAGGCTTCTGTCGGACACATGAGCTGGGAATGGTCATGGACCGTAGCGGCCGAAAGTGGTACTGTGCCCCTAGTGGCCGAAAGTGGTATTGCTCCATTTTTTTCGTCAGAATGAATGAATACGGTCATATCTCAGCCAAAAATTGGTCTAAAAATATGGGAAAAAAATCCATAAATATGCCGCTTCACCCTATAAGTCGCAGATCATGCAAATTAGGAAAATAACTGCAACTTATAGGCCAAAAAATGCGGCATGTATCCAGAGTCCCATTTACATCCAACAAAAACACAAATTGTAAAGAAAAACATTAGTAAAATCCGAGTCATGAACTAAGAGTATACGTTCACTAAACTGAAATTACACAAGACTAAAGGCCCCCTCATAGCTCTGCGTTCGGCCGTACGCCGCTCTATGCCGTCCGTACGCCGTCCGTGCGCAGAGGCACAAACGTACCATATACGCGCCAAGCTCAAATTTTACGACCGCGAACGCGTTGTCACACAATAAACTGCCCGGCGCTGGACTGTTTTGTATGTGACACAAATGTAATAAACTCCCCTTTTTCATCCCTGATCTGGCCTTTTCTTTTGTTTTGTTTTTTGCCAAAAGGCAGTGATCGCTTCATCCTCCGCTGACTCCATGACTGAAATGATGAGGAAATGAATGAATTTGTCACGAGCGAATTAAACTCTGGTCCAATGTGGCTGCACAAGGTTCTGCAGATTTCCTGGTGGGCTGTGGGCTGCAGGACCAGCACTCCCTGTTCTTTTTTTTTTTTAAACTTTTTATAAGATATAAACACAGAACACCACTGTGGCTGAAGCTGCCGGATCACCTTTTTTTTCTCCCCCGACCTGTCAATCAATTCAGTAGGCGTGTCAGCAAATTACCAATCAGCGAACGCTCTGCGCTGTGGCTGCTCAAATAACGTCAAGAATTTGGAGCGAAAACGCGAGAATGAATGCGAGAACGAACGCAGAGCTGTGCGGGTGAACGCGTGCGCACAGAACGCGCGCGTCAGAGCCCTATAAAGAGAGAGTTGTGACACTCTTTGTACTCGCCGCTAGGCGGTCACGTGGTTCACGCAGCTCCCAGTAGTTACAAGCAGCTCATCGCTTCCAGTCAGTTTGAGCAGCTACTGGCGCAACAGAACACAAAAATCGACTTTTCTTACTTTGTCCAGCGTCTTTCAGTAATTATTGATCAGTAACAAACTGATTACTTAACTGATTACTGATTATTTCACTGACTATGTGTTTTATTAAAGCATTTTTAGATGTGGCAAATGCTTTTATCATTACAGTGATATGAGACTGTAAACACATTTGTTAGAAAATACATGTCTATACAATATAATGACCAATATAGCCATGTCAACAGTGTTTTATAATGTTACACATAAAACATTTTTTCTGAATTAGAAACAGAGTAACACCTATTATGAAGCTATTTCTGATGTTCTCTGCATGATAATTCTCCACCTTGTCCTTCATGCCAGCAGTATCTGCTCCAGTTTACCAGATCATCTGGGATGAAGTCTTCATTTCTGCACATTAGATAGTTGTTCAATTTTTTTAAAATTAGCAACTGAGTACCTGGATGACAGAGTTGATTGTGCTTGTAGCCTGACCTGACTGTTATTGTAAAATTGTAATTCACTGATTAAAATGTTAATTTAAATGAAACAGTTTCTTGTTAAAATCATAACAGGTGACAAAATAAGTGTTAATTGTTTAAAAAATAAATTACCAAACAATTTGTTTTAAAATATGTAAAATGTAAAACAAGCTTTAATGAAGTACTTCACTACTATTTATACTATTTATTAATTACATCATCATCCCAACAACACAAACTGAGTAATGTAAATTTAATCTGCACACAAAACATTCTCAATCAGGGCTCAAAATGTTTAACTGTCAAAGAAATGTGCAAGGAAATAAACTAGTATCACTCTACAGGCACATTTTGAGAGAGGTCACTTCACAAAGACACAGTCAGGCCATGTGAGACTGAAGGAGGTTCCAACCATTTGTGTTCATCGCCCAGAACCAAATGAGAAGAACAGCAGAACTTCCACTGACCAGTGATCTCACATATTGTGCTAAAGTTCCTGTTTTTAGTTTTCTACATTCACCTTATAATCCAGCTGTTTTGCAATCTTATTTAATTTGATTAAAATAAAATAAAAATCTGTATGCCTCTTTTATAACTGTCTATTGTCGTCACTGTTGTCATCATCCTTTGGTTGTAACCAGCTCTCTCTCTTGTCATTGAGTCCTCAAAGCTCAATGGGATTAACCTGCCTAAATAAAAGGTTGAATGAATAGTTGAATGAATAAAGTAAACTTTGGTACGAAAGGTGTTAAATAATACACATATTTTTATTGAACAATAATCTTCATGCAGTAACCACTGGTTTGATCTGATGTCCTCTCACCACCCCGTGTTGGGACTCAGCAGGCACAAGATGGAAGAGTACAACAAAGACATTACATTCCTTCAAGGCATGGTAGCACTCTTCTGTGGACTGAAAATAGGTCAAACTGGAAGCTGGAAACCAGTTCAAACAGGAATTGTGATGGCAACATCTACAATTTTATGTCTACAAAAAGACATGCTGTCCTGTCCCAACACCAGTGAAGTTTCATCAAGCACTGAAATCCATCACAGTTGGGCAGTTCCTTACAACAGTCAAATCTGGAAGCTATCATGAGGACGATGGAAGTCTTCTGTCAGAGTTCCTGGACATTAAGGAGACATTTCACAGTCCTGTGTGGAGCAGCTGATTGGAAACACAGGTCCTTCTGATTTCACCAACAGTGAAACCTGTATTCTGTACCATCTTACAGGATACATAGTAAATAAAGTCATCAAACATTCCAACATCTGTGATGGATGCTCAAGTTCAATTAAGCAAAATGATGAGACTCTGGAAGGAGAGCATGGTGCCACTGACACTGAAGGAATTCAAACCAGGAGTCCTGTGTCGGCCATCACATGAAGCCTTCAGTCTGGTCCAGAAAGTTGAAAGGCTTTTCAGAACAAGGACCAGTCAATCCTTCATGGAGCTCCCCAACACCATGGATACTCTATGGAGAGAAGCAAGTCTATTAGAAAGCATTCTTCCTTCATGTCATGATGTGCAAAGAAAAATAACAGAAATAATTCTTATTTCTTGTTCTGTCTTGAAAGAGAGCCTAATCTCAACTTGGCCCATGATTACCATACGCTAAACTAATACTATAATACAAATTCAAATTAACAGTCCTGCAGTAAATACCAATTTGTGACGGTTATGGTGTTAAAATAATTTTATTCAAACTTCTTGATTCAGAAATTATTGTTTTGGGAAGACATAAAACGAGAACTTGTACCTTTATGATACTTTGTTTGAATGCAGTTCACTGAAGTCATTCTGTGGTTCACCTGGAAAACATAAAGCAATTTACTCATCTCTACAATCACATTTTTCTTTAATGATAATGTCACAATTTATGCTGCAGTCTTTGACAAAGGATCTATAATTTGAACTAAATTAAACCACATCAATCTCAGAAAAAAGGCTAAGTATTTTCTGGAATTATCATAAAAAATAAAAATATAAACTTTTGAAAATTTAAGCTGTAATGGATATTTTAAAACGATGGATTAGACAGAAATAGACCCAGTTAAACCATCATGATGGAAGAGCTAGCACAACTAGCAATTTAACATGTTAAATTAACAAAAAACTGGCGACATGAAGTGTTAACGTTGATAAATTGTGGTCAGAACAGTCAGCTAACGCCTCAAAGTGGCAAAAAATGCTGTATTTTCACCAACTTACCGGAGAAAACACGGAGAATGTACTGCGTTCAATGTAGAAACGCAGCTGTATGTAACTATTAGCAGCTCCGTGACACCACATGACTTCCGCATTCCATTCTTTCCATGGGAGTCAATGGGAGTGTCGCAACTCTCTCTTTATAGGGCTCTGGCGCGCGTAGAGCGGCGTACGGCAGACGCAGAGCTATTGGGGTGGGGGGGGGCGCGGCTTAAGAATACATTAAAGATCCACTGACGTGATTTTTCTACTATTCATCAAATTGCTCAAAATATATGTATTTTATCATTTAAATATGTTAGTTTTTGCAAACAAAATGATAAATCACTTTAATTTTGCTTTAAAAGTGATTTTGAACTTCAAGCTGTGTTTAATCATGGGAAATCCATTTACACCCGAACGCACCATCTGTGACGTAGTGTGCAGAGTTGAGGCAGAGCTCTGGGCTTGTCACAGTGTGCGCAGCTCGACATGAAGGTAAGTCTCATACAGCATCAGACCTAAATTAGATCCTGCTGTTTCTTGTTCCATCACCCAAACAATTTTCTGCTTCCCAAAATGAAGACAAATAGCTTAAATCTTCACCTAGATTGCTAAATTAGTCAGGTTTTAAAATGTCCGCTATTGAAAAGACTGGAGCCCTCTGCCTCTCACTCTGGACACTACGTCACAGATGGTGCGTTCAGGTGTAAACGGATTTCCCAAGATTAAACACGGCTTGAAGTTCAAAATCACTTTTAAAGCAAAATTAAAGTGATTTATCATTTTGTTTGCAAAAACGAACATATTTAAATTATTAAAATATATATTTTGAGCAATTTGATGAATAGTAGAAAAATCATGTCAGTGGATCTTTAAGCACTAATGGTACATAAACAATGCGCCAAAACAACAGCAGCATGAACACGAGTCTGTGTGAGCAGATGAGGACCAATGAACATAGCAACATGAAATAATCAGCAGCATGAGATCAGCCTCATGGATAGTCAGCAGCACACATCAACAATCATGTGGCATTACAGCAATTTTTCAGTTTTTTTCACAGGGGCTATGGCAAAGTTCTGTTCAACTGTTGACATAGACTTTATTTTGGAGATGCAAAGTCTATCACTTTCAGGAAGGAGAGTTGATAACCAGAGAGGGGGTAAATCCTATGAGGAGCCATTTGGTCTGACCCAGAAAGGGGAATATAATTAGAACAGAGGGTTAATTACCATACAATAAGTTCAGTGTCTCTGAGGCCCAATCAAAATGTGCTGACTCATCCTGATTTGTTCTTATGAATTGTAGAACACTACAATATGTACAGTAAGAAAGTTTACAATACTATGTGGACTCTCATGTGTGTGTTTAAATTTGTCTTCAGACTAAATTTATGTCCACAAAATTCACAAGGAATCGGTCTGTCACCTGTATGGACTTATGTGTGAGGTGAAACGTCTTTCGACTAAACCTTTGTCCACAAAAATCACAAGGAAATGGTTTGTCTCATGTTGAACTCTCATGTGTGAGTTTAAATGTGCCTTCTGACTAAATCTTTGCCCACAAAGTTCACAAGGACAAGGTTTGTCTCTAGTGTGGACTCTTATGTGTGAGTTTAACTGTGCCTTCTGACTAAATCTTTTCCCACAAAGTTCACAAGGAAAAGGTTTGTCTCCAGTGTGGACGCTTATGTGTGAGTTTAAATGTGCCTTCTAACTAAATCTTTGCCCACAAATATCACAAGGAAATGGTTTGTCTCCAGTGTGTACTCTGATGTGTGCCTTTAAATTTTTCTTAAGACTAAATCTTTGTCAACAAAAATCACAAGGAAATGGTTTGTCTCCTGTTTGGACTCTCATGTGTGAGTTTAACTGTGCCTTCTGACTAAATCTTTGCCCACAAAGTTCACAAGGAAAAGGTTTGTCTCCTGTGTGGACTCTCATGTGTGAGTTTAACTGTGCCTTCTGACTAAATCTTTGCCCACAAATTTTACAAGGAAAAGGTTTGTCTCCTATGTGGACTTTTATGCGTAAGGTTAGACTTGTCTTCCGACTAAACTTTTGTCCACAAAAATCACAAGGAAAAGGTTTGTCTCCAGTTGGACACTTATGTGTGAGTTTAACTGTGCCTTCTGACTAAATCTTTGCCCACAAAGTTCACAAGGAAAAGGTTTGTCTCCAGTATGAATTGAGTTTAAATGTGCCTTCTGACTAAATCTTTGCCCACAAATATAACAAGGAAATGGGCTGTCTCCAGTGTGGACTCTGAAGTGTGCCTTTAAATGTTTCTTAAGACTAAATCTTTGTCCACAAAAATCACAAGGAAATGGTTTGTCTCCTGTGTGGACTCTCATGTGTGAATTTAAATGTGTCTTCTGACTAAATCTTTGCCCACAAAGTTCACAAGGAAAAGGTTTGTCTCCTGTGTGGACTCTTATGCGAAGGTTAGACTTGTATTCCGACTAAACCTTTGTCCACAAAAATCACAAGGAAATGGCTTTTCTCCTGTGTGGACTCTCATGTGTATATCTAAAGGTGCCTTAAGACTAACTCTTTGTCCACAAAAGCACAAGGAAATGGTTTTTCTCCTGTGTGGACTCTCATGTGTCTATCTAAAGATGCCTTAAGACTAAATCTTTGTCCACAAAAATCACAAGGAAATGGTTTGTCTCCTGTGTGGACTCTCATGTGTGAGTTTAAATGTGTCTTCTGACTAAATCTTTGCCCACAAAGTTCACAAGGAAAAGGTTTGTCTCCTGTGTGGACTCTTATGTGTAAGGTTAGACTTGTCTTCCGACTAAACCTTTGTCCACGAAAATCCCAAGGAGATGGTTTGTTGCCAGTGTGGACCCTCATGTGTGTGCTTAAGGTATGCTTCCGACTAAATCTTTGTCCACAAAGGTCACAAGGAAACGGTTTGATCATGTGTGTCTTTAAATTTGTCTTATAACTAAACCATTGCCCACAAAGATCACAAGGAAATGGTTGGTCTCCTGTGTAGACTCTCATGTGTAAGTTTAAAGTCTGCTTCCAACTAAATTTTTGTCCACAAAGTTCACAAGGTAACAGTTTATCTCCGGTGTGGACTCTCATGTATGTGCTTACATATATATTCTGACTAAATCTTTGACCACATACATCACAAGAAAATGGTTTGTCTCCTGTGTGGACACTTATGTGTGAGATTAAATGTGCTTTTGTAGCAGTTTAGGAAATAGAAGTCATCACACTGGTATCAGGTCTGGGTCAGTTTATTCCTGTTTAGAACAAAAACACTCTCAGCACAGCAGTTCTTGTGTTCTGGCTGCCCCACACACACACCTCTCCTGAGCGCTGCTCAGCGCGAACTAACAGGAATATGTTAAAACCAAACAAAATTATTTGAGGATCACAAATAATAAAGTAAAATCTACATTCATTAAAAACAAATAAAATAAGCCCAAACAGAATAATTCTCCCAATACAGTAATTACAATTTTCAAATATAGTAAACACATTAATTCAACGTCCAAATAACATTTTGAAACAACTCACATACCTGTTTAGAACAAAAACACTCTCAGCACAGCAGTTCTTGTGTTCTGGCTGCCCCACACACACACACCTTAACCAACCGAAAGAACAAAGAAAAAAAACATGTTGGCACAGAAAGCTTGATAAATGTCACTATCATGGGGATTAAATACCCAGTACAATGCTGCGCTAAACATAAAAAAGTTAAAGAACAACATATAACACTTGTGAGTTTATTGAACAGACTTTTTGGGAACATTTTTGAATATTTTAACACAAAACAGGAGACAGCTCCAAACGCTTACCTCTCCTGAGCGCTGCTCAGCGCGAACTAAGGAAAAGGAGCGGGAATACATGTACACAGGATATGATGTAGCAACAGGGAGCAAGAAAATAAAAGCTGCACCACCAAAATAAAATTCAATTCAAGGAACCAAAAAAAACAAAAACAAATACAGTATAGATAAATAATGAAGGTGGATTTGTGATGAAATATAAACACTTTTACATGCTTGCAAGAGTTTTGAGATAGTTCATTAAAATAAATAAATAAAATTAGATCAGCTACATTTGCATTTTTGTCTCGTCTGCAACTCTTCAGTGCTCACTCGAAGCAATTTGGAAATG
>JBBPBX010018925.1:0-45040 GCA_038048925.1 Garcialebias charrua
GATGAGGCAGTAGAGGTGGTCTGTTTAAGGTTAAAATCAGACACCACTCTGAGCAACAGGACCACACTTTCCACAGAGCAACTGTGTCAACTCTTGAAACTGTGCCTGCAGTCAACCTACTTCACATATGGGGAGCAATATTATAGGCAGAAACATGGGTGTGCTATGGGGTCTCCAGTTTCTCCTATTGTTGCCAACCTGTACATGGAGGAGGTAGAAAAGAAAGCCTTGACTTCCTTTTCAGGGAGACCACCAAGTCATTGGTTCAGGTATGTTGATGACACCTGGGTTAAAATTAAATCTCAGGAAGTCCAACATTTCACTGATCACATCAACTCTGTGGATAAATATATCAAGTTCACACGAGAAGATGTAAAAAATGGCAGGTTGGCTTTCTTGGACTGTGAGGTCTCAGTTTCTGATAGAGGAAATTTGCAAACTGAGGTGTACCGCAAACCCACCCATACAGACCAGTATTTACAGTTTGACTCTGAAGGGAAATACACACGTTTAGAAGTTCTATATGTTAATCTCATTTGAAACGAATACACTACTGTATATGATTAATACACAAGTGCTCTATAATCAAGGTATTCACAACTGTTTTACATATGTTTATGCAATTAGACAACATTATAAGACATACTTTTAGATCTAACAAACAGGATGTTCAGATGCAGATAACAGGCTCAGGGGACAAATGCCCTTTGTGCTTCTCTTGG
The DNA here is from genome assembly GCA_038048925.1 of Garcialebias charrua. Taxonomy (NCBI): domain Eukaryota; kingdom Metazoa; phylum Chordata; class Actinopteri; order Cyprinodontiformes; family Rivulidae; genus Garcialebias; species Garcialebias charrua. The sequence continues at coordinate 723 of JBBPBX010018925.1, forward strand.
CCTTCTGAGGAGATCAGAGCACACAGACACACAAACACATGAATCAAACTACTAAATAAGTAGTACTTATAAACCACACACATACGGTAACCCCCGACCTACGAACGAGTTTGGGACCTAAGAACCGTTCGCAGCTCGATCCGTTCGTAGGTAGGGGGTGAAAATTATTTAAAAAAAAAAAAATTCATTCATTCATTCAACCTTTATTTATCATGCTAACGGAGCGCACGCACACATTTAAGCATGTGCAGTAGTGTACTGTAATGTTAAACATTGCTATTCACATTTACAGAATAAATAAAAATATATTTTCTTACTTTGAGATGGTCATAGCCGACATCTTAGGTTGCCCCATATGGAAAAGATATATAAAAACCATATAAAAAACAAGTAACCTTATATCATCCTAAGTGTATGTTTTGTATATTGTACAACATATAAGGCTTGTATGATACATATAAGGCATATATGATTTACTCCTGAAAGTGGCACCTTTTGCATAGATTTCATACAATATATTTAAATGAATTTTACAAGAATCATATAAAAACTATGTATGTTGAATATAAAAACTATGTATGTTGAATATAAAAACTATGTATGTTGAATATAAAAACGATATATGTTGAATATAAAAACTATATATGTTGAATATAAAAACTATGTATGTTGAATATAAAAACTATGTATGTTGAATATAAAAACTATGTATGTTGAATATAAAAACTATGTATGTTGAATACATGGAACTTATATTTCACATATATGTTTCATATGTTTCTCTTTTTAATTTTATACAATAACTTTGTAAAACACTTAAACTTTACATATATGAAGAAATACAATTACATATAAGTTTTTTGTATTGAAAGTACTTTTTTTTAAGGAAATTGATGTCTTTAATTTTTTCAAAAAGTATTTATAAAAAACGTATATGAGTATTGAACCATTTATATGCATAAATGACAGGTCAGCTTATGAGAATTGCATAACATTAAAAAATTACCTATTCTTATGGTTTCATGCAGTTACCATCAAATTTACATAATAAACACGAGTCACTTTAGAAATTGACAAATTTTTATTTGAACTTATAATGGTAACATGGTAACTAACATGGTAAACGAGATTAAAAAATTAAGCCTTTTAAATAGCTAAAAACTGTCAACACTTCACACTAACAAATTCACAGAACAATGTATTTAATCTCAATTAGACATTTTTACTTTTAGCGCGAAGCTCTGTGATCTTTCCATTGATCGTGCTTCCACTGCTGGAGGGCTGTGTCCCAGGCCACCGCTCAAGAGTTGCACCTACGTATGAACACAAAAGGGACATGGAAAAAGAATATCAGTACAATTGTTAATTTGAAAGAAACCAAGAAAAATCAACATTAGAAGGTTATTTACATCAAGGTGTGGGGGTTAAAACATTTTATATCACTCTATATGTCTACTAAGAAATACCCTGATGCATGCTCAATAATCCAGGTAGAAAAATCTAAAAAAGCTAAGTCTGGTCCTCTGGACATTCAAAAAACAAAACAAAAACAAAGCAAAAAAAATTTAATAAAAAATGTAGAAACGTTTCGTCTTTCGTCCGAAAGACGTCCTCAGTCTGAGTTGCTGTGTTCAGCTCAGTCTTATAAATAGCACCCTCTCACAGTGGATCAGCCAACTGGTTGATCCACTGTGAGAGGTGCTATTTATAAGACTGAGCTGAATACAGCACCTCAGACTGAGGAAGTCTTTCGGACGAAAGACGAAACGTTTCTACTATTTTTTTTGTGCTTTGTTTTGTTTTATTTTTTGAATGTCCAGAGTACCAGACTTAGCTTTTTTAGATCTACTAAGAAATCCATTTCATAAAGTCAAGGCCCAGGTATAGCTCGGCGTTCGGCCGTACGGCGCTTGACGCAGTTCGAGTGCGAGGCACAAGCGTAGCCCCGCAGGGCACAAACGTGCAAAGCTCAAATTTTACGACTGCGTACGCGTGGCGCGTTGTCTCTAACAATAAACTGCCCGGCGACGGACTGTTTTGGATGTGACACAAATGTATTAAATTCCTCTTCTTCGTCCCTGATCTGGACTTTTCTTTTGTTTTTTTTGCCAAAAGTCAAGTAATCGCTTCCTCCTCCGCTGACTCCATGACTGAAATGATGAGGAAATGAATGAATTAGTCACGAGCGAATTAAACTCGGGTCCTACGTAGCTGCGCGAGGTTCTGCAGATTTCCTGGTGTGCTGTGGGCTGCAGGACCAGCGCTCCCTGTTTTTTTTAATTTATAACTTTTTAATAAGATATAAACACAAAACACCGCTGCGCTGAAGCAGCCGGCTCACCTTTTTTTTTCTCCCCCCGACCTGTCAATCAATTCGGTAGGCGTGTCAGCAAATGATCAATCAGCGAACGTTTCTGCGCTGTGGCTTCTCAAATTATGTCAAGAATTTGGAGCGAAAACGCGAGAATGAACGTGAGAAAAAACGCAGAGCTGTGCAGTGAACGCGCGCGAAGGGAGCGGCATTCGGCCGAAAGCAGAGCTATACCTGGGCCTTAATGAACCAGACACAGTACACCAAACTGTTAATGTGTACTGTAGTCACACTGACACAATAAAAGTCTGAAAACTTACTGTAGATAGCATCCAGTTTTTTTGTCCAGAGGTAGACGAGCATCTCCTTGGCCTCGTTTCCCTCCTCGAAGATTGCTGACCAGCAGAGTCTCCGCAGGAAAGACTGCTGTGAGCAGATGCCTCACAAAAACTGTAGCCGAGTTTGCATTGGTAGCATAGGCCCAAGCCAGTTTCTCGACCGTCACTCCAGTCCCAGGATGGATCTCCACCTGTTTAATGGAGACATGCAAAAGGTGCATTTAGGATACTGTATAGTGATGAATGTTTTTATTCATTCTTTATTAACCAATCACCTTAGATGACAGGGTATCCCTTGTTGATGGAATGACCGACTCACATGGGGAGCTTGAGGGTGTAGGTCTGGAGAGGAACGGCAGTGAATCTGCAGATGATGGACCAGGCCTGGACTGCAGAGAACTTTGAGGTGGCAGTTGTGGTGTGTTCAGTTCTGAACTGTACCTCTTAGGATGTTCAGCTAGATTAATTACAGTCTTCATAGACTTTAGGAGTTCAGGCAGATCTGTACCAATTAGATAAAAAAAATTGTTCTTTATTACAAAGTTCAGTTTTGTAAAAACAGATTAAATTATTTGAATTTTATTGACTGTGTAATTGTTAAATGAGTGAAGTGATACCTTGAAAAACCAACTCCCTCAGTTTAGCATTCTCGTCTTTCAGTTCCTGGATCTGCCGCTTTAATTCAATCACTGTCTGACTTTCCTCATGTTGAAGGTCTGAAGGCGGAGTATCACTGTACATGGCGAGGAATTCCTCTGCAGGGTCCTTCCCAGTGAGAGCTTTTGGCTTCTGTGTACGCAATGATAAAGAGAGAACTGTCAGTATATTTGTATGATACCGAACTCTAAATAGACAAAAGAAAATTGATGTCACCTTGGCTTGAGTCAGAATCTGAGTCTCATCTGTATCCGAGCAGTCAGAATTGTGTTGGTATTTTAGAGGGCGGACAGATACCCTCTTGGTCAGCTCTAAAGGAATGGATGGGTGGAGCAATAAAAAATAAAAATAAAAAACAAACTCAAAAAGTGACCTCGTAAGTACTCACTAGCTTTGTTCAGTAGTTCTGTGGAGGCGTTGCATAGTTTGGCAGCTGGACACCTACACAGGTGATTTAAAGAAAAATAAGCATGCCCATTTTTAATAAAAGGGCTTACTAAAAAGGTCATTACTTTTGAAAGCGGAATTAAAAAATCTACATTACCTCTGACACGCTCTTCTTCATCAGAAGATGTTAATCCTGCAAAAAAAGTTCACAAACATTGATGTGAAAAAAGTTTTAGGCCCAATTTTTGTCAGCAGATTACATATGTATAAATCACTTGAGAATGACAAACATACCGCTTAAAAAAACCTCCGGAGCTACTTTTTAAGTGCGACTCCTTTTGGATTTAGTCACCATGTCCAGGTCCTCCTCATCCTGCTCTGCCTGACTAGTCAGGTTGTAATTCTCACACTCACAACGTTTGGCTTAAGTGAGGAGAGAGAAAAAAACACATTTCAACAATATTTGGATTAAGATATACATTTCATTTTAAATGTATCAAAACTTACCAGAAGTACAGTACTTTGTATCTTTATTAAAGGTGCTATGTGTAACTTTCTGTAGAGCGCTGAACTTAGAAATATTTTCAACAGGCAAAACATTCTGATCCCTCCCCCTCAGAGCCATATATGGCTCTGCTCCCCTTGCTCTGCTGAAATTCAAATTCAAGCTCTGTTTTTATTGGCTGATTCAAATTCAAGCTCTGTTTTTATTGGCTGGTTACAAACTCTGTTTTTATTGGCTGGTTAATGGCGGGTCACTCTGTGTTTTTAGTGTTTTTATAAATGCTGATAGAGAAGCAAGGGGACTATAGTTTTTTTCAGAGATTACTTTGTCTAACATCAGTCTGTCAGTAGATAGTGACAGAGTGAAGAAATATGTTAAAAATATATTGTTAGAAAAGTTACAGACTGCACTACAAAGTTACATAGTGCAGCTTTAATGGGATGTCATCCAGTCACCCCCAGGGTTAATTTTATCCCTCATTGCCTGTTTGGTTTTTGTGGCACTCATCTTATTTGGCCAATTACCACACTTCACTAGTATTGGCCAGAATTGGACACCACTACTTTTGAAAAGTGGGACACCATCAATGTTTACAGTAATCTGCACATCATTGTTGACGTAAATAACGACAGATCCCCTTCTCTAGGCCATAGTACATGTACTGCCCGCCACATTTAGGCTCCGTGGTGTTACACTGTGGTGTAGTAGTGTATGGCAATCCACAGGCAATACGTGTCCTTGCTTTCTTAATATGGCCAATAAACCATTAAGTGCTCTGTGTGTCAATGTGTGTTCTAAGGCCCAGCCATTTTTTTTCTTTTTCTTCTTTCGGCTTTTCCCTGTGTTAGGGGTCACCACAGCGATCTAGTCGCACGAAGATTTGGCAGTTGTTTTTACGCCGGATGCCCTTCCTGACACAACCACAGACCACCGAGCAACCACAGCCCTCTGTGTGGAGTAGAGAGCTGATATCTAGGGTTCCCGGGGGAGCAGATGGTGTGGGTTAAGGGCCTTGCTCAAGGGCCCAGAGTGGGGCAGATGAGGGTGGAGACAAGTGTGACTGCTTCACTTATCCCACCCACATCTTTGATGTTGTCGGTACCGGGGCTTGAACCGGCGATCTTCCGATCACAAGCGCACCTTCTTAACCTCTGCGCCACCACTCCCCTGCGCCCAGCCATTACTGTACTGTAATGTAGTTCACTTCGCCTATCCTAACACAGTACCCTACATAAATATCAAAAAACACATACAGTACATTTAGAGACGATTTAGAGACAATTACAGTAAATCAAAAAATAAAATGTCTTACTTTGAGCTAGCTGGTCAAGCCTGTCTCCGTCTTTTTAGCATGTTAGCTCCTTGCACGTCCGACCTCTGCTTTGTGCTGCTCCACGCGGTCCAAACTGTTTACAAGAAGGACTGTTAGCATGTTAACTCCATACATAATGAAGGGGAAAAGAGTGAATAACTTACTGCGCCGTTTCTCCATCCAAAAGGCCGCGTATCGTTAGCATTTTAGCTCCGCAATTTGTTAGCGTTAGCATGTTAGCTCGTTGCTACTCCGGTCAGGTCCGGCTCGCACGCTGTCTGCTGCTTCACGCAGTCAACAGCGTCTTTTTCATTCGCCCATCTGTCCCTCAGCACAACCGCCGTTCATCTACATCTCATGTATCCATGCGCAGGAACCTCTGAGCGGACACAAGATTTGACTGTCGAAGCCGAGGCAAACCGAAGCTAGCCAAAACATGGCGGCACTACCAAAAACTGACTGCTGCCGGAAACTGTGGGAAACTGCCGCAAACCCTATCTGGGTGTCCAAACATAACAAAATAGAATTTTGACACACCTAAAACAATTAAAAGTCAAATTAAATTTACACATGAGTTTGTAATAATTGCAGAGATGTACTGTATAAGGTTAGGGTCCTACTGAATGACAAAGCATTGTATCTGTTGTATAACACATCATTGTTCCACATTTAATTTATTGCATTAATGTTTGGGGAAAAGCATGTAAAACTATTACAAAACCTATTTTTATTTTACAGAAAAGAGCCATAAGGATTATTGCAAGAACTGTCATCCATCTAGTATATTATTTTTTCAGTTGAAATTACTGAAGTTCCATGATTTAGTAGATTACCATATTTTAATGATGATGTATGAAGCTCATAACAATGCACTACCCTTAAATATTCAGACACATTTTCTTAAAAGCGCAAGCTGTTACAACCTAAAGGGAACTGATGTATTTGTAAAGACACAATACAGAACTAGTTTGAAGGGACGGTCTACAGTCCAGGGAATTGGATTGTGGAATGGCTTAGTGTGAGATATAAAAAAAGCAATGTCGATGTTTGTGTTTAAAAAAAAGATAAAGAGTGAATTGTTGAAGCATGGGCGTAGCCAGAATTTTGTGGGGGGCGGTTCGTTTTAAAGGAGAAGTTGACAATGCTGAACTGATGTGGTTGGATAGCTCAACTGATAAAGCGTCAGCCTTCAGTCCCAAAGGTTGTGAGATCGAGTCCCGCATGGTACAACATTTTTTTTTTTTTTTAATTCATTCCAAATTAAAAAAGCACAAGAAAACTATTTACAAAACAGCAAGGAATAAAACAATGCATTAAATGAAAGGAATCAGACGAAGAAAATAATCTTATCTGCCCCTTCTCAAACTATTTTTTTTCCAAACACTCTTTTATTGGATAAAAAAAGAAGAATGTGTTAACCACAGCCTGTGGTTAACACATTCTTCTTTCTTCACAGGCGCATATTAACTACTTTTTTTATCCAATAAAAGACAAATGTAAAATTAGTTGTTTGAATCAAGTGTTTGAAAAAAAAAATAGTTTGAGAAGGGGCAGATAAGATTATTTTCTTCGTCTGATTCCTTTCATTTAATGCATTGTTTTATTCCTTGCTGTTTTGTAAATAGTTTTCTTGTGCTTTTTTAATTTGGAATGAATTAAAAAAAAAAAAAATGTTGTACCATGCGGGACTCGATCTCACGACCTTTGGGACTAAAGGCGGAGGCTTTATCAGTTGAGCTATCCAACCACATCAATTCTGCACTGTCAACTTCTCCTTTAAAAGTGGGCGGTTCGTTCGAACCCCCCGAACCCCCCTTGCCTACGCGCATGGTTGAAGAAATATGTACGAAGTACAGTAGTTCAATGTGTAATATCTCGAAATTTGAAAATTGAGATGAGTTATTCATTTTTTTCCTTGTTACTTATATTTAATTATTGTTTGAAATGTTTGTTTTTTAATCTAAAAAGGAGCAGACATAATAAGATATTTTCTTCTTCTGCCGCCTTTCATTTTATATTTTCTTTTTTATACAAGAAACATGTGATTGTTGTGTGTTCTATTTTTATAAAATGAATAAATAAATGAAACTGAACTGACTGTCGAAGCCGAGGCAAACCGAAGCTAGCCAAAACATGGCGGCACTACCGAAAACTGACTGCTGCCGGAAACTGTGGGAAACTGCCGGAAATCCTATATGGGTGTCCAAACACAACAAAATAGAATTTTGACACACCTAAAACAATTAAAAGTAAAAGTAAATTTACACATGAGTTTGTAATAATTGCAGAGATGTGAACACGTATGATTTGGAAATGTAATTACTAGTGGTGACAGAACAAGCAGCTTCATTGATCACGTTGACTATCCGCATTACATTGTAACACATTTACTATGTAAAAATTAATTTGAACTCAAGGTGGTGTGAAACATGAATAAAGTTTAGATTTTTTACTATTGTTTTTTTTAATTTGAGGTAAGTTTGTGTGTGCTTTTACTGGTAATGTATACCCATAGTAATTCACAGCCCAGGTCCAGGTTGAGAAATGCTTTTAAGACAATAAAAGTGCACTGTGTACTCAAGACCAGGTTTATTGTTGTGTTTATTTATATTGTATATTTATTAGGGCTTGAGGAAGTGCTAAATAATCCATAGTTATACCTTTGGCGTCTCCCTACAACACACGTTTTCTATAGGGGAAAGGAAGCTGCAGTGACCACAGGTGCACCTGTTGAAAGAGGTTATTTTTGCTTTAGTATAATTTGGATACATATGTCTTACTTGAGATAGTTTAACATTAACAAATATGACAATTGTTACTGCTTTGAACATTAGCCTATGTTGCTAATATCAATTTACCACTCAGGAGGGGGTGAAAAGTCCTCCACCTAGCATGTCACGAGGTGTGGCCAGGACCGTGACATGCAGCTAGCATGTTGCATACATTATGCTAATGCTAGCTGCATGTCACAGTCCTGGCCACACCTCCTCGCTCTAACCCCCATATACCGGTAAGTTCAATAGTACATTTTCCTACTAAGGATATTATATGTGAAATTACTGTCATATATTGTTCTTATAAGTATACAAATTATATATGTTTCATTTTATACAAATTTACTAAGGATCTTATACCTGGTTTCAATGCATTATACAAAAAATATAAGTTTCAAACAAAACATATAAAAACTTTATAAAATTTATATATATCTTTTCCGTATGGGGCCATGCGTTGTTGTTATCAGGCCGAGCAGCGCGACGAGCAAACCACGGGAGTTGCTCGAGGCCTGTGTTAGCTCTCGAGGCCTGTGTTAGCTTCTGCTAGCCAGGCCATGAGCTGGTGTTGGAGCGGCGGTGCGGCCCAATCGGCCATCAATCTGCAGTTGCTTCTCCGCCTGAGACGTCCACAGAGCTCACAGAGCGATTCCAGATAGTAATTAATCCATATGAGGCAATCCTGATCAACAAGTCTTCCAAACCTTGCTGCCTGTAGCCGTGACTAACCCTAAGATGGCTGGCCTCCGGTGACTGGCGACCTTCTTCCTGTTATGACCGACCTTCTTCCTGTTATGACCGGAAGTTGCACAATTATTGCGCAATCATGACAAAAATGATCAGAAATGATCATTTTTTATCATAATTATTATTTATAAAGCCTTTAAAACAACCACAGCTGCAACAAAGTGATGTACACATGAAATTAAGAACATTTAAACACAAAAAAATAATTTTTTTTTTATTTTTTTATTTTTTTTTTATACAGTTATTTCATATTTTTATTAAATATGATACGTTCGTAGGTCCCGTGGTTCGCAGGTCGATGGGGTCGTAGGTCGGGGGTTTGCTGTACTAGGATCTGGACATTAATTTACATTAATATCACACACAGGACACATCTAATAGTACATTTCTAAAACTTTCTTGCAGAACAAAGAACACAGTTTTAAGAGACTCCTCACCACAGCTATAAATCTACAAGGTCATAGAACTGACAAACACGAGAGGCTCCAGGACTCCTTATCAGTGCTCTGAGCCAATCAGAGACCAGAGAAGCTCAAACTGCATCTTGAAGAGACCCAAACATCTCAGATATCAGCAGCATTCTTTGAAGAACCTCGCCGAGGAAAGGTCTGTCAAAATGCTCACAATTCTCTGTGCACAAAGAATTGCTTATTCATGCTGTAACTCTGTTAACCTGTAACCTGTGTGTCTGTCAATAAATCTTCATCATTTTTACAAGAGAGACTGGTCATTTGAACACCTAATGAGAAACCCCTTCAAATGGTGACCCCAGACGTGTGGCCCTGTCTCTCTTTCTCTGATTTGGAGGGTGCGACGATGACTTTCTTCAGATGTGCTGCAGTGGAGCTCTGTGACATGACTACATAAGGTGAGTCGACCGTGTATTAAACAAAAACGACTATTTGGCCACAGTCCCAAATTCAACTGCAAACAGAAGAAGTTCAGTCTCGTGATGTATTATAGTTCTTAGAGTTAAAGTTAAATATACGAATTTGGCTTGTTCTGACGACACAGGTTTCAGTTTGAACAGACGCTTGTGTGTGTGTGCGGGACGGTCCCGGCAGCTCGGTTTCGGGCCGAGCCGCGTGCTCGTGGGGGGGGCGCGTGCTCGTGGTTTTTCCTTCGTGTATGTCGTCGTGTGTGTGGTTCGTGTTTCATTTACTTGTTTTTTGGGGGGTCGAACGTCGAACGTCGTCTGCGTCGTGAGTTTCGCTGCCGCTGGTCTCGGTCGGGGGGGTTTCCGTCCGCCCGGTGCCAGAGGGGGGAGGCGTGCGCGCGTCGCTACGTGTTCATTGGGCGTTTCCGGGTGCGCTCGTTTCAATCAGAGTGGCTGGACTCGCGGGGATGCTCTGTTGCACGTACCACGTTAGGGGAGCTCCCGACTTCCTGTGACGTCACTGCGTGTGTGACCACCCCGTGCCGCCTGTTTTTGGTTGTCGAGCGTCCTGTTGCCTGGTCTGTCGCGGGTCAGACCGGAAGCCACTGAGGGAAGTGGACCTCCGTGCAACGGTGTATCGCGGGAATACATCGCGGTCACGTGGTAGGACCGTCTGCCAGCTGTGCCCTGCGGCGACCTTGCTACTCGCCGTGGTGGAGTCGCACTGGAGACGGGGGGGAGCCCGCCTGTTCATTGATTGAGGCGGTGCTGATTGGATTTTGAGTGTCGGCCGTTTTTGCATGCTTCTTTTCTTGTTTCTTTTGTTTTCTCGTGTTTCATTAATGACAAAGGGGGGTATCTTTGTATATATATGCACTTTCAGTGATTTAATTGTCATTAATGGTTTGTGTCGACTCAGAGAGTGTGAAGTGAAGTTTTCTTTTTCCAGTGGTGAATGGTGCTGCTATATTTTGCATGAATGACAGGTGGCGCTGTTGTATAACAGTGGGGCAAGTCTGATTTTCCACAGGCTTGGCCCTGTGTTTCTCATGCACAGCTCATCTGTGGATGCTTGTGAAATAAAGATTTTGGGTGAATGTTTTGAGTGGCAATTATAGCACACATGCAATGTAAACAAATGAAGGAACAAGGAAAAATTGTTTATTGCTTAGGATCCGAGCAAATATCAGACTTTTACTAACGGTAAAGACAGAGAGGGGTAACAAGTTGAGCGAACTTGCATCAAAAATTGTTGAGAAAGCAGACGGATCAACAGGAAATTTAGCTAATTTAGTTCTAACAAGATTTAAACAACACAAACAAAAGCTCTATGAAATTGGAACGGAGATAGCACGTTGTGAAACGGTAGCAGACTATCAACAGTTAATTAATAATTATGATGAACAGCTAAAACAGATTGACCTTCTAGAAGAATTGTTCTTAATTGCGGACACTGTACAGAAATTAGGGCACACAGACAACAGTTCAATTTAAAAGAAATTTCAGAGCAGCAGGTGGCAGGGAGAAGAGAAGTCAAACAGCGCCACCTACAGGAGGTTGAAGCAAGTTGCAGAGACGGAGGGAAACAGAGAAAGGAAACAGTAAGTCGGTCAGACAGAAGATGTGGGGATGTTGAGTGGAAGGACAGAAGTGAAATGTCAGAGAGAACTGAGAGGCGACAGAGGAGCAGCCAGAGAAGTGGAGGAAGATTCGACAGAGGGGGATGAGGTGATCAAGAAAGTGAAGAGAAAGTGGATGCAGGAGAGAGAGCAAACAGGAAGTTGAGACAGAAAGGTGCACAAGGAAGTTGAGAAGAAGACAGGAGGCAGGAGATGGAGAACGTAGGATCGGGCCCAAGAGAGAGGGGCCACTGAGGGGTTGTGAAAGTGTCAGAGAGACGATCAGGAAGGTGAGGTGAAACATTATCTAGAAATCAGCCATAGAGCAAAAAGCTTACTTTGGGAATTTTAAGAGCATCAATTAGACGAACACGAGAGTTCTAGAGAGATGTGAGACAGTCTTGGGCCGAGGTTAAATTCACTTTCAATTTGATGTAAGAACTTTTTTGTAAATTTTTGCTTTTGACTTTAAATTAGGGGTAAGAAACCCGTTGTGCAGACCAGATCCTGAGAGAGGTGTTTGGTTGGAGACAAAAGCCGAATGAGACAGATATAGCTTTTGAATTTTGGTTAAACAATATATTGGCGTTAGACTATTTTCTTTTTCCTTTCACAGCCTAACAGCACGCAGCTGGTGGAAACGGAGCAGGAGACAGGCAGACCTTTATTTTTACCACACACATAATGTTATTTGCCATGAGCTAGGATTATGCATGATACCCTTACGTTTGGTATCAGGAGATTGTGGTTAGCGCTTATGATTCAATTAAGATTTAATGCGAAAAGCAGACAGTAACTCTGGTTCATTGTGACTCGGCGAGTGACAGCTGCCAGTCAGTGGGGGAAAGACCTCTCACTCATGAATGGACACAAGACAAAGACAGTTAAAGAAACAAAAAGCAAAGAACTGTCATCATGAACTTCCTCAGCCATGGTTCAAGGCAAAAACCTGAACAAAAGAACAGTCCAGGACATAAACAGATGTCAAAGTCAGCAAACACAACGTGAAATCAGGGCGTGGGGCACCCTGCAGTAGACAGCTACCAGAACGAGGTGGCGTGTCACTGAAGCTGACATAAGCTGAACAATGGACAAGCTCACGCGACCAGAGCAAGTGAAACAGCTGTCTGGAGTCACCCTTTCCAGCGACCAGTGAGGTGTCAGCCTGGCTTGGATCACATATTGAGTCGGGAGTGAGCCTCAGTCTCATGATACAAACGTGAAGGGGCATTGTTAATGATACACATAAGGGCAGGTAGGACATGCCCCTGCATGTCACGTAATTATTAGGTTAATACTGATTTGTGGGCTCTGTTTGTCTGCTTCTCCCCGTTCCAGAAGGCTCTGAAACAAAAGAACAAGGCTCTCATCCCGAGGCCTACAGCAAAATGAGTTTGTGAATATTTTCACAGGTTAAATTGGTGTCACCACAATTATTCATATTGGGTTTTAAAGGTTAGATAAATGATGGCAGTTCTCCTCAAGGTAATGCCTTTCTGGGAGTCGGGTGTGTACAACGGCTGAGTTGAAATCCAGGATTATAGCTAAGCCGCAGAAATTGGATCGTTAATCAGTGCAGATAAGATCAATTAAGTAAGAACAAGCTTTCAGAGATGAGGAGAGCACAAGTTGATGACAAGGCGAGAACAAATTTGCAGGATGAAATAAAAAACACAGGAGGCGCAGGTGTTGGTCGGAGAGGGAAGTGATTTCAGTGGACAGAGAGGGTTTTGGACAGCAGAGGGAAACTGACACATGGAGCAGATGTGAGAAATTGTAACACAGGCTTAACATTACCGACACACAGACACTTAATAAACATCTACAGTAAACTGTCAAGCTGATTTGGAAGCAGAACATCCGGATACATCAATTGGAACAAAAATGTGGTCATAGCACCAGAACACAGTGGCGGCTCCTGAAGAGAGCCACTGGGAACAGGCCATGGAGCTGAAGTGGGGCAGGATGGATTGTGAATTCATCCAGAAGATGGAAGAGAAGAGGATTTTGGAGGAACAGCAGGACTCGCGCGTGTGGGGCACACCAGATGAAGAGAATTTCAGCTGGTGGCACACACACATTTAAATTCTCTGATCAGAACATTGCGCTGTGCGTTCATTGCGTGAGGCTCAACAGACGAGGAGGTCGCGCGAACAAGGAAAATTTTCGACCGTGATGACACCGGGTCATGAGATAATAATTGGTTGTACAGACATGCTCGAACCGGTAAACGGGTTCAGAAATTTATGGTTGGCGTGCCGCACTGACCGGCTGACCAGGGGCATAAAAATAAAAATTAAAAGAGAAGACAACAAACCGGTCCTAAAATTTTTAATCAACTATTACATTCCATGTCATGGGTTTCCTGTAAAAATCAGATCAGATAATGGTACACATTTTAGGAATGCAGATCTAGTGAATGTTAGAAATACTCTAGGCCTCAAACAGGTTAGTACACTTTTGGAAAAATTGGCTATAATCTGTGCACAGACTAAAATTAATTGATTTGGGGCTTTACAAAATGGCCGTTAGGGCTGAGGTCATCTGTAGATCGGGGACAAGGGTTGTTGGAATGTCGCATATAATGTATTTTGAGAGACTAATAGTTGTTTGTCCAGCTTCCATCTACAGATCTTTGGATCCGTTACACCTGAGAGTGCAAAGCCTGAACGAGGCCGGAAGGTCCACTGACACCTGGGGTGCTTTTCAGGGCCTCTAAAAGAGGGTGGCCTGAGCCAAAGGGGGGTGCGCACAGCTGAGCTGTCGAGGCGCACATCACAAGCAGGGCGCCAGAGAGGGAGAGGCACAGCCAGAGCGATCCGGAGGAAAAGCCTCAGAGGTCATCACAACAGGTCACAGAAGACCTGTCAGAGCTGCAGAGCTAAAAAGTGGGGCTTTGCATCTGGAGAAGGGGTTCACACGTGGTGTGGGCCTGGCTGTATCGGGTTCCTGGAAAACCGTGCTCGAGAGAAGGCGTGAGCTTCTGTTTTCCCTGCACCACACTTCAAAATCCGTGGAAGCCATCTGTTCGTGAGGTGTTCTGGTTCGAGTGGTGAAGCTTCCTGAAAACACCTGTCTTCCTGAGGAGCATCTTTGTGCTTGCTTTTGAGAGTAGGCCAGAACGATAGGGAAACAGTTCCCCAGGCCTGTCTGCCTTGTTGCTTTGAGAGAGAAGAGCCAGTTGCATGATTGCAGCTTAACAAGGCAGGCCACATCAAGAGGAGCCTAAAAGAGGAGGTCAACCATTCTCTTTGGGTCAGGGGCAGTTTTTGCTTGACCAGTGGAACGGGGAAATTTGAACAAAGTACCAACTGGGTTATAATCTTCAGCAATCTGCAGCCCAAGAAAAAGGGTGGTGGCCTCTGAAGAATGTAGCTTTCAACAAAGATCTGAGCAGGACAGAAAGCAGAGTGTTAAATCGATTCAGAAAGACTGACACAGTGTTTTCAATTTTACAGGTGTTTCTATTTTGCATTATTGAATCATCAATATCTCAAACTTTAGATTTTAAATCACACATTTTAAAGATCACACACTTAGGATTAGATATTAGATTTCACCTTTAATATTAAATTAGTGTTGCATTTTATTACTATTTCTTATCTTAGAGTTGATTTAGTTGTCAACAATTTGCTGCTACATTTTAACTTTTAACTTTTATCAATTAATCTTACTTCTTTCCTAAAATTAGAGGCAAACAGAACAACACATACTTTAATTCATTACCAGGTCTAACTTTCAAGGGTTTGGAGTTACATTTTTCAATTTCAGTGTTAAAATCATAAAATATTAGGGGTTGTTCACCAATTCCTTATTTCTGGTTCAAAATTCAATGGGAGAGTGATTTATTCATTTTGAGGATGTATTTTTTACAGGTGCGGTTCCAGTGATTTCCTGTGTTAATAAAAAAGCAAGGAGAAAAAGAAGATTTTGTTAACTGTGCATGCGTTTGGTGGTTGGTTTTTCAACACTGTGTTTTCATGTGTATTTACCTTTTCCGGTTCTGCAGATTTAACTGAGAAGGGGGTAATTTGTGTTTCTGTTGTGTTTCATCACATTTCAGGGTTCAAAGTGTGACACTGTAGAGGATTTCGAACTAGATCAAGCATGGCTGAGGGGCAGAAGAGGCTAATGGTGGCTGGAGGTGTGGGGTCATTGATTATCGTTTCCATCATTCTGTTGTTGGAGTATTTCTGTGTGATACCAGGTCATCCGAGCTGTCATCCCGTACCTCATCAGAGGGACAAGAGAGATGTCCTCATGCAGGGGGCATGGACGCAGGTACAGGATGCTGGTCATCTGTCGATGAATTTTTCTGAAGTCTTTCAGAGGAACTCTTGGTACAGGTATGCGCAGTTCTTGGCCAGAAGCCGTCACAGGTCTGAGTCTTACATTTGTACCCCACTTCCTGTTGCCGAATCACAGCTGCCATTGAGTATTAAACCTCTCGACCGGATGCTGTCATTTTGTGTTCTGCAGATTAGCTCCAGAGGATTCTACATGGAGCACCTGCAATGTCAGCCTAAGTGGTGCAAATTGAGTACATTATCACAGCCGATGGTGTTAGCTCAATTTGTAGATTGGCCTTCCAGTGGACAGTTTCCTGTCTGTGTGCACCGCATCCATCATCAGGACTCTTATCAGGTGGTTGTGGGGTCACTCCCTGTGGAGAGGTGCCGAGCGGTGTACCATCCAGGAAGGGAGTTCATGGGTGTGCCTAGCAGCAATGGTATGTACCCGGTTGAGGCTTTGGCCTGGCTGTGTGGACATCAGGTACTTTTGACCTTGCCAGCGAACTAGACTGGGTGCTATGCACCGGTTGCAGTTACAGAGGGGTCGTACCTGGTGTCTTTGAGTAACGGTTCTCACTATGTGGGACGGTCAAAGACTTCTGACGTCAGTCAGCTCGAGTCTTCTTGGGGTTCAGAGGTCCCAGTGGAATGGAAGCGTGGCTTCTTCCCGGGATCAAAAGTCGGAGATCACCTGTTGCGCAGAGAAGCTTTAGATTACCACTTTGGGATGTTCATTTATGAGTCGGTGCAGGCGTTAGGGGCCACCTCTGCAGAGCTGTGGGCCCTGCGTGTTGCGTCTTTACATCATAAATTGCTGTTGGATTTGTTTAAGGCATCTGTTAATGGAGTGTGTGAGATGATTGATAAGAACACCTGCTGTACCTTTATACCTGATGCGTCTGTTGCAGATCCGCAGGTCAGGGTGACAGCGACCCTGCGCCATCTGAGAGTGCTTCAGGAGCATCAGACGGAGGTGGCGCATACAGGGCTGTGGCATGCACTGTCTTGGTTCACGAGGGGGTCATGGCCTCAGGTGATGGTCAAGCTCTTGGCCTTGCCGCTGGGAGTTTTTCTGCTGTTCTGCCTATTTATGGGGTGTGTGACACCTTGTGCACGGGTGAGGATCTTAAAAATGATTGCTCCTAGGGAGGTGGATGATGTTGGGACGGTGTTTCCCCTGGTGCAGGCGGGGTGCAGGCCATCGCCTGCTGCACAAACTCACCTGTATTTGGCAGAGAGCAGATACCTGTAGTGGCTGGGTGGTGTTTGGAGATGGAATGGAGAGGTGTGCATTTGTCCTAATGACGTTAATTCTTAGATGGTTTTGTTGATTAATAATGGGGTCAGTTTGGGATGTGAATGGTGTGTTTGGATGTTGATCTGGAGGGTTGATTTTGGAGTCAGAGAGAGGCCAGACGCAGTTCTCTGCCAGATGAGAGGGGTCACATGTATTTGGCTGAGGCCAGATACCTGTGGAGTTGGTGAGGGGTCAGGCAGAGCACTCCAAGGATGGGGTTAAAGGGATGATTACATTTATCCTCTTATGTCTTGGTGGAGTGATTTGTGGCTTGTGATTATTGTTTTGGTGTTGGGTTATTGATTAGCTTTGTAGTCAGATGGAGGTTGCGTTAGATTTGGTTGATTTTTTGTTTTTGGGTGATTTTATTTGGTGTGATGTATTTTTCGTGTGGTGTTGACGTGGGGGTCCTCTTCGGGGGATCCGGCTGGTGGCGTGCAGGTTGTTTTGGCCTATTAAAATAGGTCAAGAGAGGGGGTGAAGGGAAATACACACGTTTAGAAGTTCTATATGTTAATCTCATTTGAAACGAATACACTACTGTATATGATTAATACACAAGTGCTCTATAATCAAGGTATTCACAACTGTTTTACATATGTTTATGCAATTAGACAACATTATAAGACATACTTTTAGATCTAACAAACAGGATGTTCAGATGCAGATAACAGGCTCAGGGGACAAATGCCCTTTGTGCTTCTCTTGGCCTTCTGAGGAGATCAGAGCACACAGACACACAAACACATGAATCATACTACTAAATAAGTAGTACTTATAAACCACACACATACTAGGATCTGGACATTAATTTACATTAATATCACACACAGGACACATCTAATAGTACATTTCTAAAACTTTCTTACTGAACAAATAAGCAGAACAAAGAACACAGTTTCAAGAGACTCCTCACCACAGCTATAAATCTACAAGGTCATAGAACTGACAAACACGAGAGGCTCCAGGACTCCTTATCAGTGCTCTGAGCCAATCAGAGACCAGAGAAGCTCAAACTGCATCTTGAAGAGACCCAAACATCTCAGATATCAGCAGCATTCTTTGAAGAACCTCGCCGAGGAAAGGTCTGTCAAAATGCTCACAATTCTCTGTGCACAAAGAATTGCTTATTCAATCTGTAACTCTGTTAACCTGTAACCTATGCATCTGTCAATAAATCTTCATAATTTTTACAAGAGAGACTGGTCATTTGAACACCTAATGAGAAACCCCTTCAACTCCCATCACCCTCTGGAGCACAAGTTAGGAGTCATCAGGACTCTGTATCACAGAGCAGACAGTGTCCCCACTAACTTAGGAGCCAGACAGAAGGAGAAATCACACACAAAACAGGCTCTAGAGAAATGTGGATATCCTAACTGGGCCTTCCTGAAAGCAGAGAAGAAACCCAAACAGGACTCCAGCCAGCCATCAGGTGAAAAGAAGGAACCCAGACCCAGACCAGTGGTCATTCCGTATGTTGCGGGAGTTTCAGAGACATTGAGACGTTTATTTTCTAAACACAACGTCCCAGTGGCTTTTAAACCCCAAAATACATTACGGCAAAGACTGGTTCATCCCAAAGATCCAGTCCCCCGGCACAAACAGAGTAATATTGTGTATGCTGTTCAGTGTCAGGAGGGCTGTGATCAGTCTTATATCGGGGAAACTAAACAGCCACTGGCCAAAAGGATGGCCCAGCACAGAAGATCAACATCATCAGGTCAGGACTCTGCAGTCTACACTCATCTCCAGGCCAGCGGTCACTCTTTCAGGGATGAAGATGTTCACATCCTTGATAGAGAGGAACGATGGTTTGAGAGAGGAGTAAAGGAGGCCATCTTTGTGAAAAGAAACCGTCCATCATTAAACAGGGGTGGAGGCCTCCGGGTTCAACTGTCCCCTTCCTACAATGCTGTTATTGCTAGTATCACTCAGCCCTCTGTGAATAGCAAACAACCATCAGGGTGCTAACGATCCATCGTCAGGCTGATGGTCCTCCTTGATCATGTGAGCAGCTGGTTTCAGCTGTCATCAGCCAACTGGTTTACCCACTGTGAGAGGGTGCTATTTATAAGGCTGAGCTGAATACAGCTTCTCAGACTGAAGAAGTCTTTCGGACGAAAGACGAAACGTTTCTACATTTTTTTTTGCTTTGTTTTGTTTTATTTTTTGAATGTCCAGAGGACCAGACTTAGCTTTTTTGGATAATCTCTGCATGATTAATTGAAATTTTTAATTCAACACACTCTCTAATCTACCATAACAATATGAATCACAACAGCAAATTATTGTGTTTTACGTTTTCTAATTGGTGCATGTGTAAGGTAGTTTGGTCATCTTTTAGGCAACCAGTAAGGAGCAGGTAAATGGCTCACGTGGCGAAAAGTATCATGAGTGATTCAGGTAGGTCCACACTCAAAGGCTAACATTCAACAGAACATGTTAACGTTGTATGGACAACCACAAACACTTGATTATGTCATGAAAACGACTCGTTCTTTATTTATCCTCTTTTGTGTTGCATGGATTTCTTCCAAGTTTGGCATTCGTTGGTAACAATAAAAAATGACATTTCTAGTGATGATCAAGAAAACAAGAACACTATCTAACAGCTAATGACTCTCAGTAAGTAGATACTATAAAGCAGATTCAGTATATCGGGGGAACTTTAACTCTCAAGTAATAATGAAGACATCACTAATTCAGTTCAATTCAGTTTATTTATATAGCGTTAAATCACAACAAAGTTGTCTCAGGGCACTTAACAGGAGTATTAAAGCTCACCTGACATCATCTTTGAACTTTCCATAAAATGGCACAACATATATATATTTTAAGATTGAACTATGATCGTTTTTGCTAAAGCAATGTTAAATGAATCAGAATTCCTCTTAAAAATAGTTTAAAATTAGCGCCGTTTTTTTACACGGTAAATCCGTGTTTTTCCGGTCACGTGATTGTGACGTCAGATCCGGACTCTGCCCCAACGCGCACATTGAATACAATGAATAAAGATACAAACGCATCCGTCGAATTTAGCCATTTAAAACTTTAGATTTTAGCGATTTGGCTTCAGTTCGTGAAGAAGAAGTTATTCATGAAGTGAACAGCAGATGTCAGCAAAGCCATCGTGATAAATCTTACAGTGCTCTGTAAGAGGAATCACAATGGCTTTGCTGACATCTGCTGCTCGCTTATTGAATGTGAAACCTCTCCTGAAAAAAAAGGCAGCACGGACAAAAGAAACCATGCTGTTTGATTTTTGATCACTCAAAATAACTTCTTCTTCACGAACTGAAGCCAAATCGCTAAAATCTAAAGTTTTAAATGGCTAAATTCGACGGATGCGTTTGTATCTTTATTCATTGTATTCAATGTGCGCGTTGGGGCAGAGTCCGGATCTGACGTCACAATCACGTGACCGGAAAAACACGGATTTACCGTGTAAAAAAACGGCGCTAATTTTAAACTATTTTTAAGAGGAATTCTGATTCATTTAACATTGTTTTAGCAAAAACGATCATAGTTCAATCTTAAAATATATATATGTTGTTCCATTTTATGGAAAGTTCAAAGATGATGTCAGGTGAGCTTTAACATACATAGAAAAGACAATTAGTAAAGTTCACTATCTAAGGAAGATGCTTGGTTCACCTTTATACCCATAGTACTTGGTGTCTGCCAACTGTATTGCATGGGGAAAAGGTTTGTAAGCTCAATCATCCAGGTAGATAACAACAAAAAAGGTTAAATTGTGTCATCTGTACTAGTTTCCTTAAAGAGGAACTAAACTCAAAAATAACTTTTTTTAGCTGATGAACTCCCTAGAATGTGTTCTAAATGTTTTACAGCACTATGTCTGTGTTAATTTTCAGATATTTATGTGTATATGTTTAAATCGGCAATACTGTATTTGGTCTAAAAATGTGTTTACGGTAGTCCTATGGGTTGAACAGATGAATTGCACCCTGATTTTCTGATTGGTCTACGATTCACACTGGGACGTGTTTTCGCACCCTGTCATCACGAACGTGGTTCAAGCAGAGCCAATCCCCTGCAGAGATGGAAGGTCCTTGCCATAGTTCATACCTTATATGGAAGTGGTACATTGCACTTCAGAAACGTACTGCAACAGAGCATATTATAGTTTTTGGAATAGCACTAGTTATTTGTATATTGTTGGCGTTGTTCTCTTATTCGCCCCAAATTCGTTGTTTGGTTTCACTTTGGATTAAAGAAGGAAATACACTGAATCCCAGACGCGCACTTTAAAGTTCCAAAACCAGTTTTAATTAATCATAAGTTTAAAAAGTCACAGAATACATTTGTTCTATTTCTAAAAGCCATTATATTTGATTAAAATACGTGGACAGTGAGAGGAAAAGAGAAAAGAGGGAGGAGGCAGGGAGAGAGGGGGAAAGAAAGGGACATAAATGCGCATTTCAATGGAGACCCCGCATACGACCTGATGGGCTGTTTTTTCCCCGTGGCCTGCTCCTTGCGTTGACTGATGGAGGAGGAAAAACTCATGCTTTTATTCTTTTGTAGGGCGTTGCCTGCCTTAACCAATAAGAGAAGTTTCTGCTTTAAAGATTGTTGCCCCCCTTTACTGCCAAAAGAAACAGGAAATACCATTGCCTTCCCTCAGCTTGCTCGGGTCTCTCCAGGCCCCAGGGGGAAGGGCATCGACACATCGATGATTAAAATAAATGTACATTCATTGCTGAGTATTTATAAACACACACACTCTAGTAGACCACTAAGTGACCAATTAGTGTAACTGGACATTAAATTACATTAAAGATCATACCCTACACACATAGATTTAGAGCTGTTCTTGTTACTTTCTAACTGAACAAACATGCAGGGTAAGAAAGGAGGCCTTCAGTAGATTTCCCCACAACTATATATCTTCAAAGTCGTAAAACTGACAGACAAAGAGGCACCAGCTATATTACCATCCCCAAGCCTGTAGGACAGACACAAACTGAGCATTCCATGAGAACCTCACCAGAACAGATCTGCCTGTGTCCTTTAGTAAATCTTTATCACTCTACAAGAGAAACTGATCATTTGAACACCGTATGAAAAACCCCTTCGAAATAAATGAAAACACGAAGACAAATATATGTTTTATTTCACAACAATCCCCCTTTGGACCTCATTATCTGAGGTCCATCCCAAAAGAAATAAAACCACACACCTAATAACGTAGCTAAACGCATGTATACACAATATTCAATCAGGTTTTTCAAAATCCTCCAAGTTATAGTTTTTCCCACCTATTCCAACTGCTATAGTGACCCTCTTGTCTGGCCGCCACATTTTGACTCAATTTATTAATATGCAAATCGTAGAATATAAGGAAATATATGCAAACTATGAACGATAATAATAGTAAGCGCTTTAGGATATTGCAGAATTATGAACCTTAAGTTTCCCAAGTTCCTCCTCCAGCAGCAAGGCAGTTGTCTCCCTTGAACACACAAAAATAGAGAAAGAACACAAGATTTATATCACCATCACAGAAACATTAATATACTTTTTGAATGTGCCACACATACTCAGGGGCATTCCCCTGGCGTTGCTCGGGAATGTCCTCCTATGTCCCCGAGTTTTCTTCGTGTTATGTGAAACTCTAATATGTAATGTTTTTATCTTTCTAGGTGTCTGTTCTATGTGTGGATATTCCAGCATCGAGTGGCCCCATAAAACAGAGTCCTTCTGGGCCTCGCACGCAACTTTACTCGACTACTTTGGGTCTATCAAGGCATGAGAGTTCGAATGCGACCTCTTCTGTCGTCCAGCCCAATCCTTTAGCTCCTTCCTGGTTCACGGGCTGGAGCACACTGAACCGTGTGGATCCCCTGGCATTGACACGCACTACCTGCAATGCGCGCTCAGCGACCCCCCACGGGTCCTTACTGACCAGGGCTGTCTGGTCTTGCCTCCCCTGGACTCCGTTGAGAAAACCCCCTCAGCTGGAGCATTTCCAGGAACCACCTATCATAAACAGAATGTGCCACAGCAAACAACACCCAATAAATTATAAATCAGTAGTACAAAGAATGAATCATGCATGTTAGTTGGGTTTGGAAGAGGCTTAATCTTCATTAGGGTTAATTATGAGTAGTTTTGAGGCGGTTCATACTTACAAAAATACTGTACCTTTTCACTCAGCTTATAGCAGAAATTACACACATAAAAATAACATAGCAAGCGGCGGCAGAGCATAATTCAAAAAAGTAACATAGCAAGCGACGGCAGAGCATAATTCAAAAAAGTAACATAGCAAGCGGCGGCAGAGCATAATTCACAAAATATTGTACACCTGTGGTTCTATACACCTTCTTCCTGAGTCAATAAGTCACATGTCGTCTAGTCAAGTCAATTGCTAGTCCAGGTATCAAATCCGCTCCTTCTCAATCAGTTCATCTGGACAGAAAGAAACTGTCCAGATGAACTGATTGAGAAGGAGCGGATTTGATACCTGGACTATTGAGAATGAACTTTCTTGTCTTGAACCACTTTGGACATGTCTGCCTGCCTGGGAGGAGTCAACGAGGGACAAGCCCCCAGAAACCATCTTGGCTACAGCAAACTGGTTGGTCCACTTAAGTTGTTTACTTGGTGGGTTAACTTCAGTGTGCTTTGGACTACTCTGACTGACGAAGCCCTCTGGAGTGAGGGTGAAACGTTTCTACAAAAAAGAAACTGTCCAGATGAACTGATTGAGAATGAGCGGATTTGATACCTGGACTATTGAGAATGAACTTTCTTGTCTTGAACCACTTTGGACATGTCTGCCTGCCTGGGAGGAGTCAACGAGGGACAAGCCCCCAGAAACCATCTTGGCTACAGCAAACTGGTTGGTCCACTTAAGTTGTTTACTTGGTGGGTTAACTTCAGTGTGCTTTGGACTACTCTGACTGACGAAGCCCTCTGGAGTGAGGGTGAAACGTTTCTACAAAAAAGAAACTGTCCAGATGAACTGATTGAGAATGAGCGGATTTGATACCTGGACTATTGAGAATGAACTTTCTTGTCTTGAACCACTTTGGACATGTCTGCCTGCCTGGGAGGAGTCAACGAGGGACAAGCCCCCAGAAACCATCTTGGCTACAGCAAACTGGTTGGTCCACTTAAGTTGTTTACTTGGTGGGTTAACTTCAGTGTGCTTTGGACTACTCTGACTGACGAAGCCCTCTGGAGTGAGGGTGAAACGTTTCTACAAAAAAGAAACTGTCCAGATGAACTGATTGAGAATGAGCGGATTTGATACCTGGACTATTGAGAATGAACTTTCTTGTCTTGAACCACTTTGGACATGTCTGCCTGCCTGGGAGGAGTCAACGAGGGACAAGCCCCCAGAAACCATCTTGGCTACAGCAAACTGGTTGGTCCACTTAAGTTGTTTACTTGGTGGGTTAACTTCAGTGTGCTTTGGACTACTCTGACTGACGAAGCCCTCTGGAGTGAGGGTGAAACGTTTCTACAAAAAAGAAACTGTCCAGATGAACTGATTGAGAAGGAGCGGATTTGATACCTGGACTATTGAGAATGAACTTTCTTGTCTTCTTTGAGCAAGGTTGCATATGAGTCCAGCCATGTTGTTCTCAGTGAAGTCACCATGAGCCAGTTCTGGACACACCTTCATATTAATTCTGATCCGATCTGATCAATAACCATAGTAACTAAGATTCAAAAGTCAGATGCTGCATATGTTTTGACAAAGGCCTATCTTAATGCATATTTACCATTATGTGTTCTGTAAGGATGAGGTGGGATTCATAAGACTCACTCTTGCCGTTCCACCAACACTGTTCAATGAGGCTATTTAAAAAATAAAAAACATTAGTTTACCTCAAAGTGAAATAATCAATCTACCCTGGAACCAAAAAATACTGTAGCCTACTTTTATTTTAGAAAATATAATTTACTGTTTTCTAAGACCCCCTTGCTAGTATACAGTCTATGATAATTAGCCAATTCCTTGAGCCATCTAAGATCTGCCCTCTCGTTGGATTTATTTATGTATTGTATATATTTTCATGTCTAAACGGCACCGCGAGATGCCCTCCTAAATTGTCAATTTGAAATTGTTAAACTCAGTGGCTCATTTATTCAAAGTAAAAATATGGGCTCGTTCATTTTGGCCTGTTGTTCCAGGTATATAACTATTAGTCCAGGGGTGTCAAACTCATTTTGATCTGGGGGCCGCATACAGCTTAATCTGATCTCAAGGGGGTCAGACCAGAATACTCATTCCAAAAGTCCACTTTTTTTCTTTGTATTAGTGCAAAGAATAAATAAATTATAAAAATATTAACATTAAATTAATTGTCCTTTTACACTTTTACTCAGTTTAACATTTAAGTGCATTACACATTAAAAAACTGATCAGTGATTGCACGTTTTAAAACATTTATTCAACAAACTGTTTTGTTAAATACCCTGATGCATGCTCAATAATCCAGGTAGAAAAATCTAAAAAAGCTAAATCTGGGCCTCTGGACATAAAAAACAGTTTTGTTAAAACCCTTTCCTGCATGTTAAAAATGCATCAAAATTTAGAAATGAATGAATTTTAAATCCATTTTCCACATCTAGGAAGCAACTGTGAACCCATAAATTGAGCTTCGAGCGTAGCTGTTTTATTAATGTTTGTTAGTGAAAACTTGCTCACAGGTAGGTAGTCCCAAACATGGACATTTTTGCAGCCAGTGCTATCAGTTTAGGATAGTAGTAAGAGATACTTGTAAAATGTTTCCAAGCCCACAGAGGCAAATTTGTCCTTCAATTCTACATCACACTGCAAATCACTGATTTCAACATGTCAACAGCACATCAGAAGCACTTATGGTGAGAGAAAAACTGCTAATTCTGTCTCGAGTTTGCCTTTGTGGCGGTGCTGACACGACTGTGGCTTCGTGCACTCGGCCCATCTTGTGTGCCGGGTCTTTGACACCCCTGTATTAGTCGATTTTTAAAGTCCAATTCTCCACTTATTATAAATTGAGATTCAATTTATGTCCTCAATAGATTAAAATTAAAGGTGTATTTATTTAAGACCTGTCTGTGAGGGCTACTCTCTCTTTAGCACTTTGAGATTTTCATTAATGAAGAGTGCGTTATAAATTGAATTCATTATTATTATTATTATTATTTATTATTCTTCAAACCCCAATCTGTCCTCTTGTTGTTTTTAATGTCCATAATTCATACAAGCCAATATCAAATCTGTACCTGCATCCTTTTACTTTTATTAAATGTTTCAGAACGAATAACCCAACTGGATGACTAATTTAAATTACAAATAAAAGTGACTCCGACCTGTTTTTGGTTTTTCTAGAAATTATTATGCTCCTGTCTGCAGTACCTTTTTTCGTCCATCAGGGGTCTCCATTATACTCAGGCTCAGTGTTGCCAGCTGTACGATAATTTTCGTATTTGTACGATAATTTTGCCCTCTGTACGATGTACGATCAATAATCCCGAAAAAGGCCAAAAATACAATAATTTCGCCATTCTGTGAACGTGTAGTTGTGATCGGTTTCCATCAGCCTGTCGCAACTGTCTGTCTGAGTTTTTTGTGAACCCTGAAGGCGTCTTGAAATTCCAGCTAATCGTGCTTTTCTAAATGTGACAGAAGACTTTCTGTAGAGCTCATTATTTGCCACCCAACAATAATGCGTATTAATGTCTATGGTTCCCCCCAGTACTGACGCCACAAAGCTATGAGTGCCTGTTAAACGCTACAGTATTCAACAATAGAGTGACCATAGAGCATACTTGTTATTTTGTTTATAATGGGTGTACGATAATCCTATATTTCTCACCTGGCAACCCTGCTCAGTCTATACACGAAACGACTGTCTTTTGCGTCCCCATAGTTGCCAAGTCCGCTTATTTCAAGCGCCATTGGGCTTGTTTTCCCCTGGAGTCGCTTTCAAATTTGATCAGCTGCTTGTGGCGGTTTTTTTCTTTCTTCTCGCGGACATTGAGTCGCTTATTTGTGCTTGTTTTGAAGGAGCTGATCGCTTCTTTCGGTCTAGAGATCTGGCAACCCTGTCTTCCGGTCAACGCTCACAAGACGTGTACATTCACTGGAGCTATTCACAAAAGTACGTCTTCCAAATTGGTAATCCACTCTCTGCTTATCGTTTCTCTACACGACGTCACTCTGTATGCTTTGTTAAGCGAATCCGATGTGAGCTGTCTACCGTTACAAAGTTATAAAATGTCCGCTGTTGGACAGCCTATGCTATGCTAACGGAAGGTCCCACTGCAATTTCCAAATTTCCCGTTTGTTTAAGTGTTATAACCTAAAATTATTGAGATAGAATGTCATAATCCTTTTTGATCAATCCTTCCAACCGTGGAGGTTCATTCGGCGCTAATCAATTTGTCTCGAACTGTCCGCAAATATTTTATTTGTTTATTCAAAAAACTGTACAGTCCTGAGGCCTTCTAGCCTGGTTAAAACCAGACCCTCGATCAGAGCTGAGCTGAAGTTCTATTTTTCATTTCACCCACATTCACGCTGTAGAAAATTATCTAATCCTGTTATAATGGAGAAGTGTAAACTGTTTTAATGTAATGTTTATTCTGTGTTTCAGGGCACCAGCCCCACTGCTGAGGAGGTGAAGACTACGTTTGTTACTCCATTTAACTGCTGTATCTAAATAAAACTTTGTTCTAACCTCAGCGCCTCAATGTCTGCATTATCTGCTGCGTACAGTATATCTGTCGGTACAGTGGTGATTATTTAATCCTCAGATAGCTTGTGAAAAGTTTAAGGAAAAAATAATAATAATCCATAATTATGTCATACAGGCTGAAAAATACTTTTCTTTTCAAGTTTACTTATTTATTTATTTTTTTTAGAGATATGTATGGGAACAATTAAATAAATAACAAGTAGGACAGTGCTTTTATTGAGGCAAGAAGAAGATGTTGTGATGGTATCAAAGGTATTTAACTTAATAATTTCTGTATATAGCCTGTTTCAGCTTTTTCAGCTAATTCTACATTTTTAATCCAACTTTTTCAGCCTAATTTAGCAAGACCATGCTCTTGTTTAGCTATGTTTCCGCTGGTTTTAGCCAATTAAAGCTTTTTCAAATGATTTCCACTTTATTATGCTTATTGTTTATGTTTATGTTTATTAAATTTGTTCTTTTTTTTTACAAAAGAAACAATACAAGACAATCTCATTAAATGATAGTGTACAAAATGTAAAAAAAAAGAAAGGTAGCAGAAAGAAGAATAAATCTTATTATATCTGCCCCTTACTTACAACAATCAGATTAAACAACAATAATCAGCCATGTAAACAATAATAATCTTCAACCAACTTTTTCCAACAATCAGGTTTCATTCATTCATTCATTCAACCTTTATTTATACAGGCTAGCCTCGTTGAGTCACGGGGACTCATTTACAAGAGGGACCTGTCTCACTCACACCAAACAACCATCCACTCTCACACTCACACCTAGGGTCAATTTAGAGTCACCAATCAGTCTAACAAGCATGTTTTTTGGTCTGTGGGAGGAAACCGGAGTACCGGAGTACCGTTTGACCGGAGGTTAAACAATAATCTTCAACCAACAGTACAAAATGACTAACTCTTTCTAATTGATACAATACACATTACGCTATTTCATATATATTTTTTAACACATTTGTTTTGATCATTTTTTTTAAATGTAAACATTGACTTGGCATTTTTAACTACATTCTCCAAGCCATTCCATAATCTAATTCCCTGGATTGAGGTAGAACGTCCCTTCAAACTGGTTCTGAATTGTGGTTTTACAAACAACTCTGTCCCCTTAAGATTATAACAACTTTGTCCTTTAACAAAGTGCATTTGGATATTTAAAGGTAATGCATTATTTTGAGCTCTATACATAACTGATAAAATATTATCTCCTCATTTCAGATTTTTTTTTATTTTAATTCCTGATTGTTTCAGATATTTTGGATTATGCTTCTTATAAACATTAAATATACCATACTCCTCAGCTGCAGTTTTTTCTTCTCCAACCTGTCTTTCTCTTTCCGGATTTTAAGTATTTGTTCCCACATTAGGTTTATAGTGCTTTTTAGTTCTGAGTGCTGATCTAGTTCTTTTAACCTTTTTTTAAAAGTAGTTTTTCTTGTTTTTTGTCCTGAACTGACAAAGACATTGCATTTTTTATGATTTTAATCTGCTCGGTCAATGTTTTAAGCAAGGTTTTCTCAAGTTTTTTTTTTTGAAACTCTCCTCCATGTCACACACACACCAAGCCTATTAATCTTTATTGATACTGGAACAACCGGAACTTTTTTCTTGTAATTCATTCACGCAGTTGGCCTTATAGTTCTTGACAAAAGACAAACATGAAAGACAATGGACAGGCCAACTTTTGCACTTCATTCACGCGAGACTCTGACACCAGAAAACTTCAGCAATGAAAAAACAATTTTTTTAGAACCTTTTGAGTGTAAAATAAGATTGGTATGTGTGTTGACTCCTCACAGGGCAAGAAACCTCATTATTTTAGAACATAAAAAAGGATTTAGTATTCTGTGACTAATTTTATTCTATTTTTAACTGGTCCAGGTTTGGAACTGTATTGGATTACTTTATCAGCGAAAGTCAGCGCGTTTTCCTCAATTTTTCACCCAGTCCCACACTTTACTTATTTTATTTATTTGTGGGTTTGGTCTCAATACCTTTATTCCTAGTGTATTATAACGTATTTTACGCATGGTAATATACAATACACCACCTCACCAGATTCCGCCTCTACTCATCATAAATCAAATTATAAGTAGATTTAATTGACACTGTTTTATAGTTAGCCACAAAACCTAACGAGATAACAGTAACTCAGTCTAGGGTTACAGGAGTGACGGCGAATATTTATTCTAAAACCCCACTCCCCCTCAACCAGATGGACCCGTCGGTCCACTGGGGACGCGACCACTGCGTGTTTTTACTCTGGAATCTGGAGTCTTGGCTGGAAACTTATAATTCTACTTTTAATTTTAACGTTCCTTTTTTACTGGAGTCCAACACACTGAATAAATTTAGCCTATAAAATTTCCAATCACAGATTTCGTTTAAACAGGAATCTGCTTACCTTTTTTTGTTGAGGTGACCGGTCAGTAATCAGTGTTCTGGACTCCCGCTCTTTCCCTTCCTTGTTGTCCGTGTGGAACCATCTCGGTGGAACCTCCAAATTGTTGGCGTTGTTCTCTTATTCGCCCCAAATTCGTTGTTTGGTTTCACTTTGGATCAAAGAAGGAAATGCACTGAATCACAGACGCGCACTTTAAAGTTCCAAAACCAGTTTTAATTAATCATAAGTTTAAAAAGTCACAGAATACATTTGTTCTATTTCTAAAAGCAATTATATTTGATTAAAATACGTGGACAGTGAGAGGAAAAGAGAGAGGAGGCAGGGAGAGAGGGGTAAAGAAAGGGACATTGAAATGCGCATTTCAATGGAGACCCCGCATACAACCTGATGGGTTGTTTTTTCCCCGTGGCCTGCTCCTTGCGTTGATTGATGGAGGAGGAAAAACTCATGCTTTTATTCTTTTGTAGGACGTTGCCTACCTTAACCAATAAGAGAAGTTTCTGCTTTAAAGACTGTTGTCCCCCCTTTACTGCCAGAAGAAACAGGAAATACCACTGCCTTCCCTCAGCTTGCTTGGGTCTCCCCAGGCCCCAGGGGGAAGGGCACCGACACATCGATGACTAAAATAAATGTACATTTATTGCTGAGTACTTATAAACACACACACTCTAGTAGACCACTAAATGACCAATTAGTGTAACTGGACATTAAATTACATTAAAGATCATACCCTACACACATATTTAGAGCTGTTCTTGTTACTTTCTAACTGAACAAACATGCAGGGTAAGAAAGGAGGCCTTCAGTAGATTTCCCCACAACTATATATCTTCAAAGTTGTAAAACTGACAGACAAAGAGGCACCAGCTATATTACCATCCCCAAGCCTGCAGGACAGACACAAACTTAGCATTCCATGAGAACCTCACCAGAACAGATCTGCCTGTGTCCTTTAGTAAATCTTTATCACTCTATAAGAGAAACTGATCATTTGAACACCGTATGAAAAACCCCTTCGAAATAAATGAAAACACGAAGACAAATATATTTTTTATTTCACAACAATATTTTAACTTATTTATTTTAAGAATACTTTTCACTTCATCGAAACTATTTGGTTGTATTTGTTTTCTTATTGTGCGATAGATGAGTAATGCATGAATGCCAAGATGAGGCAGTGGTGTAGAAGCGGGTTTGGGATCTGACAGGCCCAGGTTCGAACCCCGGTCACGGCATATCTTGTTGTATTATTTTCTTTTTTTTTTTAACGCCTTTTGTTTCGGATAGATCTGGTGAGAATAGATAAATATATCTACATAATTATTCTTTGTTGTTGCTTGTTGTATGTTGTTTGCTAGAGTTTTAGTTTGTTTTAGATTGTTACTGGAGGGGGCGTGAACGTAGCACAACCCCCAACCTCCTCCCCTCCTTGTCTCTCGACACTCCCATTTTCATGGAGTTTTTGAATCTGGTCTGGGGGCGGAGCTAACGTTTCACAGTGGGGTGAGTGCCTCTTTAAGTGAGAAACATTTTGTCCCCCATCCAGAGAACTTCATCAGTCTACGGCCTGCCAACCAGATCTGTCCCATAGGTGGCCTTCACTGTTGTATTTCAAGCCAACCTCCTGTTGGAGTCTCAGATGTATGCTTTTAACACATGCAAACAGAGCACATCCATCCAAAACAATCAATCATCATAAACGACAATCAAATGTTTTAGGTCAGGTGGCCAAGTTGCTACTCACAGAAACAGCCTGAGGACATCCAAGGCCAAAGTGGTTAAGAAAGAAGTGAAGGCTACCTATGGGACAGAGCTGGTTGGCAGGCCACAGACTGATGAAGTCATCCTGATGGGGGACGAAACGTTTCTCACTTAAAGAAACTGATCCAGATGACACAAGTTAATATTTTTTGTTTTACTTCATGGGGTATGGTTAAAATCCATCTGTTCTCTTTGCTTGCTTCTCCCTTTGCACTGGTGCCCATGTCCAGCCATCACTGTGCGAGAGGTGGGGGACACCAGGACAGGTCTCCTGTCCATCACAGGAACACATAGAGACAAACAAGACAAACAACCATTCACTCTCACTCACACACTGGATTAAAATCCATCCATTATCTTTTACCCGCTTCTTCCATTTTGGGGTCATAGTGGTCGCCGGTACCCATGTCCAGCAATCACTGTGCGAGGGGTGGGGGACAACCTGTACAGGTCTCCAGTCCATCACAGGGATACATAGAGACAAACGAGACAAACAACCATTCACTCTCTCACACCCTGGATTAAAATCAAAATCCAAAATTATGTTGAAAGGACTTCTGGTAAGATGGCGCCCATGTACATGGCTTGCAATCCACCTCTGCTGACGGTGTTCGGCTTTTTGTGTTTTGTTCGTTTTTCATCTGGGACATAACTCGCTACATGTGTATGAGCAACAACAGCTCCTGGATCTTAGTTTTTCTGCTGCTGATGTTGCTTATTTGGATCATTATGAGCATACCTCTGGAAATCCCCCTCTTCCTCCACTGCTGGGGGACCTGCCTGTTTACCTCTGCTGCGCTCCTCACCTGCCTGCCCGGAGATATCGCTCCAGATGACGGGGAAAATGAGCTGGCCGGCTGGTGAAGTTCAAAGCCCTGCGTGATGCATCTTCCTCTCCAGCTGATGGTCATGGTGTCCTTCGTCAGCTCTCCGCGTGCCCAGACCATGTAATCAATGGGAGTTCTTTGCCGGTGCAGCTCACTGCTCGACCCAGAGGAGTTATTGAAAATCTGCAGCAATTTGTACTTTACTTAAGTAAAATTAAACAGGGGTACTTTCTACTTTTACTTCACTACATTTTGCATTAAGTATCTGTACTTTCTACTACACTACATTTCTAAAATGCGTTGCGTTACACGTTACATTGAAGTCGCATTGCGGCTTTTTTTTTTTGTTCGTTAGTTTGAAAGTTACGGACGTAGAAAGTAACCAATGCAAAGCAGGCAGGTAACATTAGACCCGCCTTCAGCAAGAGCTGTGCCAGTGACGTAGACAACCTGCGTGCTCCTGCACCTCTACCTAACACACCCAAAATGGATTCCACCATGGAGAGCCAGCAAGAAGGTACACACCACCCATGGCCTTATTTAAAAAACTTCTTTGAGTTAACCGGTTCTAAAAACAACTCGTGGAGATTCCGGTGTCAACTTTGCCTCCCCCGAAACCATGAACTCCTGTCTTTCAAAAAATTTGCCGTCAAATCTGAAAAAACACGTCGAGAATTGCGTTGTGTTCAGCTGAGCTGCAAGCTGACACCGCCTGCATTGGACTGCCGAAATGCATCATGTTCAGCTAAAGCCGCAAGCTGTCATGACTCATACCTGAACTGTTACATGGAGTTTTTCATTTTTGCACTAGTTTCAACTCAAGTCTATGAACTATGGTCTGCACCCACTGCTGAACTCTTGACATCTCCTATGGGGGCTGGAGAACTCATGACAAGTGATAAGTCAAGCTGGAAAACGTCACTACCAAACATAGCAGCCTGGCTGATGTGTCAGCTGACCATGTGATCTTCAGGTGGTGATTCAATTACTACAGTTTTTCATGATCAGTAGTATCTTTGCTATGGTAGAACCTCACGCACACTCATTACTCATACATTCATTCATTCATTCAACCTTTATTTATACAGGCTAGCCTCGTTGAGTCACGGGGACTCATTTACAAGAGGGACCTGTCTCACTCACACCAAACAACCATCCACTCTCACACTCACACCTAGGGTCAATTTAGAGTCACCAATCAGCCTAACAAGCATGTTTTTTGGTCTGTGGGAGGAAACCGGAGTACCCGGAGGAAACCCACGCATGCACGGGGAGAACATGCAAACTCCACCCAGAAAGGCCCCGGACCGGGATTTGAACCGGCAACCTTCTCGCTGAGAGGCAACAGCTCTACCAGTTGTGCCACCGTGCTGCCCAAATACATACTGCATTTATTACATACATACATACATACATGTACAGATCTTGTGAAGTAAACTTCTGAATAACAAGGCAAGGCTGTCCAAACGGAGTTCAAGTTTATAAGATTTAATGTATCTTGCAAGATAGAGAACAGAAATGGTACAGGCACGAAGCTGTCTGGCTCTGCTCTGCTCAGACAGTAACACAGCATGGATTAAGAACCCTCGTACAGTTGGGGGTGGTACCATGGGTGGAACGGGGAGGTGTTTATCACCAGGTGGAAACTTTTGATAACACATGAGTACTCAGCAGATGGAAAATGAGCATTCAGCACTTCTTACAGCGTTTTCAGACTAACACGAGCAGGTCACTGTTTATTCAGCAGATAAAATGAGGAACATGACGTTAAAACTTAAGGAACAGGTGGTTGGTTTCACACAGATGGTCACAAAATGTGGTTGGTTTCACACAGGCATTTTGGAGTGCATGATTCTGAACACATAAGTTTAATTATGAGTTTAATATCTGAGAGTGTATGATTTTACTTAACAATTCCCTCCTTTTGTTCCGTCAGGAACAACTAAGATAATATGATTCACAACAATAACAAAATCAATATTTGTAATAAAAGCGGAACCACAAAGAAAATCACAGTGTTATTAAATCATAAGTTATGCCTCCCCAGGCCTAACTGGATGATGTGAACTTGTGCAGGAAAACCCCGGTGGCAATGATGTAGAGGTGCTTTGAGGGAAAAAGCTGCACAACACCCTGGCCCCACAGCGGTGACCAAATCTGGTGTCCATATCATCCTTACATTCAGTTGATCTATAAGAGAAGAAAAAAGTATGAGACTCTCAAAATAAAACATCAAATTACATGTGTCTAAGAGACTTTCCATGCAACCATCATTAACTAGAGATAGAATTAGCAAGTGGCTGTTTTTGTGCAGGTTAAAGACCTGCAAATAATGTGGCAAGCAACAGTCATGTTCAAAAACAATTGAAAACAGAACAATTGAGGATTAAAGTACAAAAGAAAATAAATGAACAAATGATATGTAATTTAATCAGGATAAAATTTTGATTTGACTTTCATGTGTTGATTTTTACTTGACTACATCAATAAAACAAAAAGGAAAAAATAAACATTAAGGAGACATGTCTCTTTAATTCAGAAAATGGTAGCCGTGATATACATGAGTCTCTTGGAGTTGTCTGAAAGCATAAATCTGTACTATGCTTACTACGAGATCTAAAAATCTAAGCGGGACAGGTTCGACTCGGTTGTAAAGTTTATTACCCGTGAACGTACATCATAATCGATGGTGAAAACGTCGTCTAAGTGGTCCATGTCTATAGTTAAGATATTTCGGTCGGCGCGAGCAATAAGTGTGATTTTCATGGTTTACTCTAATGGGTGCATTTTAAACTCAGTGATGCATTCTTCCAGGGTGCAGACGTCGGCATAAGTAGTCAGATCAGAATCAAGGAGAGGGGAAATGCGTGCATATTCTAAAGAGGGTAACATTTGCATGTATGTGTCTGGAGAATTTGCTAACAACGCATAGGTGTCTGACAAGTGTTCTGGGGTCAAAGATTTCGTGATTAGACGAGTAACTAGTGAACGTATGCATGGTATGCAACAACAGCCACAAGTAATCAATATGGCAGCAAAAACGGCAAAAGACATAAGCAAAGATATAACTATCGCTTTCCATCTACCAAACGTGCTATTAAACCAGTCGTCAATGGGATTATAGATACCTGAGTGACTCTGCATCTCGTTAGACAAAGTTCTAAGTCCTTCCAAAGCCCTAGACACCTTTCCATCAGGGGCAGTGTTGTTGGGGATAAAACTACAACACAAGTCGCCAAACATGCTACATACTCCGCCTTTCTCCGCGAGCAAAAAATCAAGCGCCATTCTGTTCTGTACAGCCATCAGGGAAGTAGGAGCCAATTGCTCAGCTAGTCCTTCAACAGCATCTCTGGTCAGGTTGCTAAGACGCATGACATTATAATGAACGTAATTAATACGGTCAACATTTTTATTAGGTGTGACAGGGAAATATGCTGAGATTACAGGAAGATTTTCAAAACCGGAAGCAATTTGATTAGCCAATTTATGTTCGTCTGGCACACCTCTAGGGATTCCAATCGCATCGATGTAAGTTGGAGAGTTCACTGTTGGATCAAAAGTGAAACTTCTACGCCGTCTGTTACCTGGATAAGGAAGAGCTTGTGCAATTCTGTGTCCTATGAGAGTAAGTGGAGCCTTAAGTCTAACCATAGCACACAGTCCTATTGAATTTTGAGGGACTCGAGTATATAACTTTTTCCCACCACAATAGTAATACAGACCTGAACGAGTCAGTCGCCCCACCTCCTGTTGCCGACCTTTCGTGGTTGTGGCTGTGAATGTTATATTACACCAATCAATATCTATGCTGCCTAGGTTGGTGTCAGGAGCGGTAGCTACAAAATTGAAGCAAATATAATCGTGTCTTTTATCAGCATGAAATGCACCAACCTGTGTGCCATCAGGACCAAGGGGAAAAATTTCTTCTAAGGTTGTGCAATTCCTAGTTTTAATTTTTTGGGTGATAAGTAACATGCAATCGAAACCCCATTCGTCTTCTAAAAACAACGGTGCTGGTTCTGTTAAGGGAGTGGGTCGTGCAGATGCACAGGCTACACATTCAGAGAGCGACGCTTCTTTAGCTGATTCAATTAACCATGTTAACCATACATTGAGGTCGGAGTACCCTGTGGTCATAGCAATTACATCATTTGGGGACAACTTGGAATAATCTACGCTGTTAATGCTAAGAAGTGTCTCGTTAGTCTCGAGATCGGGAGGTGCTTCATATTGTGTGGGTGTTGGTGGAGAATCTGTTATTTGAATTATAAGTTCCCTGAAGGGGTCTGTACCTGATACTTCTGCTTGGAGAACAACATGCAATTTAGGGTTTGACGTGTGTCCAATCCGAGTTGCAACCTCTTGGTATCTGTGGCTAAGTGGGGGATACTCATGCCATTCTGTCACGGATTGTATGGATAATAGGAGATTAGTTGATCCGCCATTTCCGCCTTTTACTAGTTTAAACCTTTCAGCCCACCAATAAAGTGGTTGGCCTTTCCTTGTTTGTGGACTACCCCAAGAACCTGTGTACAAAAAAACCTTTTCCCATGTTGGGCAGGACAAACAAATGGTAGGATCATAAGTTCCACAGAGACACATGTAAAACTCGGCTTTTCTGATTCTTTCATCTGAGCAGTCAAACAATCTGCAAACAGGTAAAGTTATTGTTGAAGTTGTACCATTGACATATGGAACTATGAAGACGGGGTTACCATTGTAGTCCCTTCGACCAGGACTCTGTTTGAGCTCTCTCTTAGCTGGATTGAGTTGGTTCACATTTTCAGGATGCAGGTACCATGTCATGAGACCTATCAGTGTCAGTCCCACAATGACTAGAGTATAGCAAAGCAACTCTTTCATCCCAGTGGATGTTTTAGGTGAAACAGGTTGTTTTAAAATTGTGCGTGGGATGCGTGTATCGAGCATTGTCTTATCTTTTCTGTCGTTGTCAGGAGTTCTTCTAAAGCAGTGTCTCCTGAGCGCGTAGATCCCTCGTTGGCACCCAGCCTCTAAAGCTCTGGCGCGTTGCTCCTCTTGGAAGGAGGGAATCCTGCC
The DNA here is from genome assembly GCA_038048925.1 of Garcialebias charrua. Taxonomy (NCBI): domain Eukaryota; kingdom Metazoa; phylum Chordata; class Actinopteri; order Cyprinodontiformes; family Rivulidae; genus Garcialebias; species Garcialebias charrua. The sequence goes on from JBBPBX010018925.1 coordinate 38,624, forward strand.
AGTGGGTCCTCTGTTGGTGACCTGGTACCTCGGAACGGCTTGCAGTGGGCGGCGTGGATCCAAGTAGCCCTCTCAGCTACTTTCACGGCCGTGTGGGTCACGAGCAACACCTGGTAGGGTCCCGTCCACCTGGGCGAGTTCCAGTGTTTCCTCCTGAAAGATTTAACCATAACAAAGTCTCCAGGAGTTATGTTGTGTAATTTTACCTGAGTTGGGCTGGGTAGCCCTCCCTGGACCTGCTCTCTGATAGATTTAAGGTGATTAGTCAGATTAATGCAATACGTCAGCATGTCGTGATCACAATGTTTTAGATCACTAGTTGAAATTGGTCCCACACCCATGTTGGGTGGAGCCGCAAAAAGGATTTCAAATGGGCTGAGGTTATGCTTAGCTCGTCTCCGCATGCGCAAATATGTTAGTGCAATTGGCAGACAAGACACCCAATTAAGTTTTGTTTCTTCACAGATCTTAGACAGTTTGTTTTTTAATGTTCCATTCTCTCTTTCGACCGCCCCTCCACTTTGTGGATGATAGGCACAGTGTTTGGTCAGATCAAAGTTCAGTACTCGTGATATGTCGTCAAGGATTTGATTTGCGAAATGGGGCCCATTATCACTTGAGATTTTTTGTGGGATTCCCCACCTGGGAATGACTTCTTGTAACAGAAGTTTAGCTACTGTTTTAGCTGTGGCATGTTTTGTCGGGAAGGCTTCTACCCATTTGGAATACATGTCTACTATGACTAGACAGTATCTTTTGTTTTGAGTTGGTGTTAGTTCAATGAAATCAATCATGATGTGTTGGAATGGTGCTGTGATTGTTTTGTGAGCTCCAGAACCTGTGGGTTTAATGGCTTTAGCAACATTATGTGTAGCACAGATTAAACATGCCTCACAGTGTTGTTTGGCTGTCTGATGAAAGTTAATCGTAAACCAATTTTCATTGATTTGTCTCACCATCCCTCCTTTTGACACGTGGTCCAATCCATGTGTCAATGTTGCAAAAGAAGGGAAAAAGTGTCGTGGAAGGCATGGATTACCATTTGGACCTACCCACACATCATTTTGAAAAATGCATCCGTGTTTCTTCCAGTTTGCCTTTTCACTGCCTGGTGCAAACTTTTGCATGTCTGAAACAGAGAATGAAACATCATCATCTTTGTTTAAAGGCAAAGACAAAAGCATATTAGTTGGGTTAGGCAACATTGACGCTTGTTTAGCTGCTGTGTCAGCGAGTGAGTTACCTATGGAGACAGGATCAGTGTTTGATGTGTGTGCTGCACATTTGATGACTGCAATTCTGAGAGGGAGAGTGATTGCAGTAAGAAGTTCGTCTACAAGTTTGTGATGAAGGATTGGTTGGCCATCAGACTTGAGGAAGTTTCTGTGTCTCCACAAAGCTCCAAAGTCATGAACAACTCCAAAAGCATACCTGCTGTCTGTGTAAATGTTAACAGTTTTACCTTCAGAAAGTATGCATGCACGAGTGAGAGCCACCAGCTCGCAGGCTTGTGCTGAGCATGATGGTAAAGAAGATGATTCAACTGTGTGTGTGAGAGTAACAACAGCATATCCACTGCGAATCTGACCAGTGTCAGGGTCACGGGAAGAAGATCCATCAACAAAAAGTTCCCAATCAGGGTCAATCAAAGGATTTTGTTCTAAGTCAGGTCGTGGTGTGCATATGACTTCAAGTTCCGCCATACAGTCATGTGGTTCACCATCATCCTCGTTTGGCAAAAGAGTTGCAGGATTCAAGACATTACATCGTTGGATGGTGATGTTGGGCATGTCCAACAGTGTGGTGTGATAACGTAACCAACGTGCGGTTGAAAGATGAGCAGTTTTTTGCTCATTAAGAATTTGAGTAACTGCGTGGGGGACAAGGAGAGTCAGATCAGAATACCCCACAATGTCTCTACTCGCCAGTGCAGCTTTTTCTGCTGCGGCTACAGCGCGCAAGCAGAGAGGCAAACCAGCAGCGACTGGATCCAATTTGGCTGAAAAATAGGCGACTGGTTTCAATCTGTCCCCATGCTTTTGTAATAACACTGACGTCATGTGGCCCTTCCTCTCATCCACAGCCTGTGTGAACGGGCGTGTAGGATCTGGAATACCAAGAGTGGGAGCCTTTTGCAACTGTTGCTTGAGTGTTTCAAAGGCCTGCAGTGCCTCAGTTGTCCATGTGACATGTGAGCTCATTTGTAAGTGTTTGTCATGACATACCTTTCTTAAAGGAGCCTCGATCTCAGCGTAGTTTGGGATGAAATGCCTACAATAACCGCAAAGACCTAAAAAAGACATGAGTTGTTTTTTTGTTACCGGTAATGGCAGTTTCACGATCGCCTCAACACGCGAGTCAGCAATTTTTCTTCCTTCTCTGGAGATCCTGTGTCCAAGAAAAGTGACAGTGGTTTGTACAAACTGCAATTTTGACAATGATGCTTTGTGACCTTGTTCTGCCAGAAATGTCAGCAGTCTGATCGTGTTCTCTTTACAAGACTGTTCAGATGGTGCAGCCAGCAGCAAATCATCCACGTACTGTAATAAAGCACAATCATGAGGCAGAGAGAAACCCATCAAACTATCATTCAGTGCTTGATGAAAAATAGTGGGAGATTCACAGAAACCTTGCGGGAGCCTCGTAAAAGTGTGAGCCTTACCCAGGAATTGGAAAGCAAACCAGAACTGGCTGTTGGGATGAACTGGAACGCTAAAAAACGCATTTGCTAAGTCTATCACACTGAAATATGTGGAGCCTGCAGGGATCTGAGAAAGGATGACATAAGGGTTAGGTACAATAGGTGCTCTTGCTTGGACAGAGGCATTAACTGCTCTTAAGTCTTGAACAAATCTCCATTCATCTGGAGGAGTAGGTCTGATCTTTTTGACTGGAAAAATCGGGGTTCTCACTGGTGACTCAGGGCAGGCGATGATCACGCCTGCTTCTAGCAAGGAGCGGAAAACTGGAGTGATACCTTTTTCTGCTTCAGGCTTCAGTGGGTATTGGGCTATTTTAGGTCTATAAGAAGACTTTGGTGTTATTTCAATTGGTTTTTGGCCCTTAATTAACCCGACATCATATTTAGTTGTGGCCCAGAGATGGGCGGGGACGTCTGCCAATTCAGGGTCGTCCAGAGACATCATGGACGTAACTAGTCATGCATTGTTATCAATCACTTCCTTTGTTGGTCGTGCTGTCAGCATGAGGCAAACATCTTGCCTAAACATGTTGAGAGACGGGGAGAAGGAACAATCATCACGTGGTTCCCAGTCATGTGTGGTGTGTGCTCTAAGTGCTAGAGGACCTAGGGAACGCCATTGGGAGTCAGGTGGCTTTGCTAGTGAGATGTGAGGAAATGAGTCAGGTACTGTGAAGTAACTTGTCTGAGGTGTTGTTTTGTTGTTCAAATCTATCAGCACAAAACATGAGTCTTGTGTCCAACAGATAGATGTGGTGACAAGTTGTGTTGTCTGTGTTTGCAGAAATGAGTCCCCTAATGGGTCAGCTGGATCTGAAACGACATGAGCAGTGCAGTGTAGATGTGGTTCAGTCATGAAACAGACACTAGGTGGCAGCCTTTCTCTGGCCATTGAAAGCAGAGTATGTCTCTGATGTGGATCAATTAACAACCACTGAAAAATGAACAATAATTCAGGTGTGAGAGAGACCAGAGCATCAGACTCTAATTGTTTAGACACAGTCAAACCATCAGGTGCACAGTTTATTGCCAATCTAAATTTCAGAATCAAATCTCTTGCTAATAAATTTATTGGGCAAGAGTCAGAAAGCAAAAACTGATGTTCATGTGTTTCATGATCAAAAGGATCGATGATCTTGAGCGGAACTGTGACCGCTTCAGGAACTGTCCGGCCAGATGCACCTGTGGAATGGACAATTTTGTTAGAAAGTGGAGCATTTGGAAGACATTTACGCATGATTAATGACTGTGTTGCTCCTGAATCTACAAGAAATTGTAATGAAATGTTTTCAACCACTGCAGTCATCATTGGTAGTTTCAGATAAGCAGCTTGAGTGTATTTGAAGTAAGTAGGAATAACTTCTCCTGTGTATGTATGTGTGTGTGTGTCATTTGTTTCAGAAACAGGTGTGTGTGTGCTGGTACTTGCGGTCTGAAATCCCTGGCTCCCACCATCTTTGGCTAGTCAGGTTGAGTAACCCCTCTGGCTTTGTCCACCCCTGTGTCCAGCTTCGTTTCTGCCTTGGGGCGGGCCTTGATGTTGGTTTTGTCTGGAGTTGAAGTCTTGGTTGCCGTTGGGCCCTTGGTTTGGATAGGGCCTGAACTGACCTCTGCCTCGGTTGCCATATCTGTTGCGACCTTGGTTTCGGCCTCTTTGTCCTTGTCGGTGTGGACAGCTGCGGACCCAGTGTTCCAGGCTTCCACAGTTGTAGCATGGTCTGGGTGGAGCAAAATCAGTTTTTTGAATTGCTGGAGGGTGATTTGCAGCTGTTGGAGGGTGATTTGCAGCTTGAGCCTGGTTCAGGGTCAGCTGAGTGGCTGCTTGGAGCAGAGTCAGTTGAGCGTCATCATGCTGCTTTTGTTTTTTCTTCTGAGTGGTGGTGACCTCTGTCACATGCAGGTCCCATGCGTGCTCAGCATGATTCAGGAGATCAGTCAGGCGTGGTCTCTTCTTCCAGCCTATGTAGGTGGTCTTGATTGATTTCTTTATTGATGGGAGAAAACCACTCATGACCGCCTGGCAGAAGATGGCTTCAAATGGTGAGGGGGCTGTGTCGTGTCTCCAGTTCCCGTCAGGCTCAAGGATGCCTGAGTGGGTTTTGAAGATGGGCAGGAGACGGTTCACGTAGTCTTGTGGAGTTTCATCAGGTTTCTGGGTTGTGCTCGCAATGTCTGCATAACAAGGAACAGCTGGGAACACCTCTTTCAGGTTTTCCCCAATTTCTTTCACATTTTTCAAATACCCCTCGTTGCTGTCTGCGTTGATGTTTGGATTGACGAGTTGAAAACCGTCTTCCTTTTCAAAAAGTTCAGGTTTAAGTTGGGAGACAAACCCAAGACCATATATTGCTGATAAAATGACTTTTATCTCATGGAGAGTTGGTTTTATCACTTTGACCAACATAAACAATGCCAGAGCTATCCCTTCTCCACCCTGGGCTCTATGAGGCAGGTGCTGCTTGGCCATGTCAATCAGCATGGCGTGTGGCCAAGGTCTATAAACCAACTGTGATTGCTCAGCCCCCCCCACCTCCATCATGGGTGCAGTGATGACGGTGGTTTTGTCTTTCTTTTTGTCTGCCATTTCTTGTTGAATTTTTTCAATTTCCCCTTGAATTTGCTTTGCTTTTTGCTCAAGCTGATTTTTGTCAGCTTGCAGTCTTGTGTTCATGGCTGGTGGTCCACCAGAATCTATTCCCTCATGTTCAGTGTCTGTTGAGATGTTAGTCAAATCAGAGGGTGAGGTTGAAGAGTCAGGTGTGTTGGCAGTACCTGATTCAGTTGACGTTCCTGGTTGCTCCTTTTTCTTGGAGCCTTGGAAGTCATCGTCCATGTCCATGTTCAGAAACCAGTCTGAAAATTGTCCAGTTCTCTGTAGCTCAGGGTATGGTGGTGGTTGTTGGGGTGAACTCAGATGTGCCAGTGACGGATACAGGGCCATGGTGTGAGGTGGGAAGCCAGAAGTTCCAGCCGCAGATGGAGCAGAAGGAGAGAAAGAAACATTTAGTGGGTTAGTTTGTGTTTCTGTCCCTTTCTTATTTTTCTTTCCTAAATGTTTTGTCTCTTTTGGAGCCATCTGGTTTGTTTTCTTAATTTTCTGGGTCATCTGAAGGCTTTTTGATATTACTCTTTGACTTTGTAATTTGGATTCATTTTTCCAAAGCTTAAAAGCTTGTTCATGATTGGTCACTGTTAACAATTCACCTTGTGGAATCTTTTTCTTGCTGCAAATTTTACGTTTTTGTTCTAACAATTGTTCTTCTAATTTTTGTATTTCCTGTGGATCAAACGATCCATTTCTTGGAAAATTGAATTTACAATGCCACTGTGGCACAAACCTTAGACACGAATCACCATGAAGTCTTCTCATTCGGTCAATTTCCGGCCCGCATGGTATATAAGCTTCACTTTTGCTGTTTTTTGTTCCCATATTATTTATTTTTATTTTTTATTATTTTTATTTTTTATTATTTTTATTTTTTATTATTTTTTATTTGATTTAAATGTCTGTTTTATTTACTTCTATTTGTTATCCGTATTTATTTAATATTTCAGTTAATTTTACCTGTTTTAAAAACAGGTTATTTGCCTAATTTAATTTTGAATGAGTTTATTGTTTCAGGACCAGGATGTTTAAAACCATGTTGTATATCTACTTATTTTTGAATGAATTTATTTATTGTTTAGAACCAAGTTATGCACCTAATTGTTTTATT